>JAOTOM010002757.1:0-117092 GCA_034440615.1 Ashinkailepas kermadecensis | reverse complement strand
ACATATGCCACCACCACAAGACCCTACCGTGAACAAAGACTAACTGGTGGGGCTGGGTCCTCTACATGTGGTGTGTTCCGTCCTGCGGTTCGACATATGCCACCACCACAAGACCGTGAACAAAGACTAACTGGTGGAGCTGGGTCCCCTACATGTGGTGTGTTCCGTCCTGCGGTGCGACATATGCCACCACCACAAGACCGTGAACAAAGACTAACTGGTGGGGCTGGGTCCCCTACATGTGGTGTGTTCCGTCCTGCGGTTCGACATATGCCACCACCACAAGACCGTGAACAAAGACTAACTGGTGGAGCTGGGTCCCCTACATGTGGTGTGTTCCGTCCTGCGGTGCGACATATGCCACCACCACAAGACCGTGAACAAAGACTAACTGGTGGAGCTGGGTCCCCTACATGTGGTGTGTTCCGTCCTGCGGTTCGACATATGCCACCACCACAAGACCGTGAACAAAGACTAACTGGTGGAGCTGGGTCCTCTACATGTGGTGTGTTCCGTCCTGCGGTGCGACATATGCCACCACCACAAGACCGTGAACAAAGACTAACTGGTGGAGCTGGGTCCTCTACATGTGGTGTGTTCCGTCCTGCGGTGCGACATATGCCACCACCACAAGACCCTTACGTGAACAAAGACTAACTGGTGGAGCTGGGTCCCTCTATATGGTGTGTGGTCCGTCCTGCGGTTCGACATATGCCACCACCACAAGACCCTTACCGTGAACAAAGACTAACTGGTGGAGCTGGGTCCTCTACATGTGGTGTGTTCCGTCCTGCGGTTCGACATATGCCACTACCACAAGACCGTGAACAAAGACTAACTGGTGGAGCTGGGTCCTCTACATGTGGTGTGTTCCGTCCTGCGGTGCGACATATGCCACCACCACAAGACCGTGAACAAAGACTAACTGGTGGGGCTGGGTCCTCTACATGTGGTGTGTTCCGTCCTGCGGTGCGACATATGCCACCACCACAAGACCGTGAACAAAGACTAACTGGTGGAGCTGGGTCCTCTACATGTGGTGTGTTCCGTCCTGCGGTGCGACATATGCCACCACCACAAGACCCTTACCGTGAACAAAGACTAACTGGTGGAGGCTGGGTCCTCTACATGTGGTGTGTTCCGTCCTGCGGTGCGACATATGCCACCACCACAAGACCCTTACCGTGAACAAAGACTAACTGGTGGAGCTGGGTCCTCTACATGTGGTGTGTTCCGTCCTGCGGTGCGACATATGCCACTACCACAAGACCGTGAACAAAGACTAACTGGTGGAGCTGGGTCCTCTACATGTGGTGTGTTCCGTCCTGCGGTGCGACATATGCCACCACCACAAGACCCTTACCGTGAACAAAGACTAACTGGTGGAGCTGGGTCCTCTACATGTGGTGTGTTCCGACCCTACTGGGGTGGGTCCCCCCATGTGGTGTGTTCCGTCCTGCGGTGCGACATATGCCACCACCACAAGACCCTTACCGTGAACAAAGACTAACTGGTGGAGCTGGGTCCCCTACATGTGGTGTGTTCCGTCCTGCGGTTCGACATATGCCACCACCACAAGACCCTTACCGTGAACAAAGACTAACTGGTGGAGCTGGGTCCCCTACATGTGGTGTGTTCCGTCCTGCGGTGCGACATATGCCACCACCACAAGACCCCGTGAACAAAGACTAACTGGTGGAGCTGGGTCCTCTACATGTGGTGTGTTCCGTCCTGCGGTGCGACATATGCCACCACCACAAGACCCTTACCGTGAACAAAGACTAACTGGTGGGGCTGGGTCCCCTACATGTGGTGTGTTCCGTCCTGCGGTGCGACATATGCCACCACCACAAGACCGTGAACAAAGACTAACTGGTGGAGCTGGGTCCCCTACATGTGGTGTGTTCCGTCCTGCGGTTCGACATATGCCACTACCACAAGACCGTGAACAAAGACTAACTGGTGGGGCTGGGTCCTCTACATGTGGTGTGTTCCGTCCTGCGGTGCGACATATGCCACACCACAAGACCGTGAACAAAGACTAACTGGTGGAGCTGGGTCCTCTACATGTGGTGTGTTCCGTCCTGCGGTGCGACATATGCCACCACCACAAGACCCTTACCGTGAACAAAGACTAACTGGTGGAGCTGGGTCCTCTACATGTGGTGTGTTCCGTCCTGCGGTGCGACATATGCCACCACCACAAGACCCTTACCGTGAACAAAGACTAACTGGTGGAGCTGGGTCCTCCTACATGTGGTGTGTTCCGTCCTGCGGTGCGACATATGCCACTACCACAAGACCGTGAACAAAGACTAACTGGTGGGGCTGGGTCCTCTACATGTGGTGTGTTCCGTCCTGCGGTGCGACATATGCCACCACCACAAGACCGTGAACAAAGACTAACTGGTGGAGCTGGGTCCCCTACATGTGGTGTGTTCCGTCCTGCGGTGCGACATATGCCACCACCACAAGACCCTTACCGTGAACAAAGACTAACTGGTGGAGCTGGGTCCCCTACATGTGGTGTGTTCCGTCCTGCGGTGCGACATATGCCACCACCACAAGACCGTGAACAAAGACTAACTGGTGGGGCTGGGTCCTCTACATGTGGTGTGTTCCGTCCTGCGGTGCGACATATGCCACCACCACAAGACCCTTACCGTAAACAAAGACGAAGATTACTTTTAGGGACAACATTATGAGGAGTGTATAGCATGCTGAACGAAGATAAGGCTTGAAGCACAAGGAAGCGTAAAAAGGTCAAAAGTTATCGAGGTTTCAACCACGTCACGGTCAAGTCCGTTCGAGTCGGGTCACTCAAGTTTGACTTGCTCTATGCAGTTGCTCGACTAAAGGACACTTACTTGGACTTCCCCACGTTCATAGTGGCACAAAAGCGCGTGTGCTGTACAATTTGCTGCATAGCTCTTTTATATGAACACAAATGTTCAAATATTCTTCGAATGCAACAGCATTCGTTTAACAAACAGCAATTTAACAACAGCGTGATCAGGCGTCCTACGAACTGTCCAGAGGTTTACAGACGTTTCATTAAATGCTTAGGCATAGGATGCACCATTGCTGTTTCATTCAATTTACGGAAGTTGCCTAGACATCGCTGGACGTGTTATAAAATTCTTCAAATTGTCAGGTAAATGGTGCAATGGGAATGATATTTGGAATATTACACCATTTGCCGGCATCTCACGAAACGCCTGGACAATTATATGCAGTCCATCTTTCTGCACAGCCATGTTTTCAACAGTGTAGGGGCAGCTAAATCAATGGAGTCTGAATTCCCAAATGAATGGTAGTTACAGCTCATCTCAATGGGCAAACGTTTACCTCCAGAGACCATCCCCACCCATCCGTCCTCGCTCAACAATTGTATTCGGCTCATGCCCACCCTACCCGGCTCCCCATTGTTTAAAGCGCTCCTACAGCCATGATCAATTGAGATTGATGGAATGCCGATTTTTGGCAAATACGTGCGATAGCTGTATAAATGATGCACACATGAGCTGTGCCATTTCTTTTTGAAGTTAATCGATCCATCTGACCACTACTACACGAGAGGGAAGAGCAAGACTATCGAAAGCTGTATTCCATGCTATGAAATAGAGGATGAGGAGAAAACACTATGCATGAATACCTAATGATCACGGTCAGCGAAGCAAAGCAAAAGTGCTGACATTGAAATGAGCTTACTTTGTACAGGACGTCCTTGTTGCGCATGACGTCGGCGAGTGGAATGATGTGAGACAGGAAGTCGCTGAGCTCCTGCTCACCGGTCTCGTTAGTGAGATCACCCGACTGTGGGGACAGAGTTGCGGATCAGTTCGCCGCATCCAACACTCACCACACCATAGCCTGGTCAGTGTCAGGTCACTGGTGTCAGGTCACTGGTGGCGTCACTGAGCCGGTCACCGATCAGAACAACTGCTGCTGGTGCTGCTGATCACTGGCACTGCCCATGGGCCAATAATACGTGGTGGATCCCTCCTGCTACTGCTTGTGATGCTGACATCCACGCCCTGCAAGTGCACACCGTTCAGCCCTGCCCTGCCCAAATCCTGGCTCTTGTCATGCTTCACGCAACAGCAACGGGGGTGTTTAAAAATACGTCACTCGTTCCGAGGCTGCTCATCGGTGGGTAGCTACCTGGATGCCGTCCTTGACCAGCTGTTCCAGCATCTCTGGTCGGTGATCCAGTAGGATGACTCCGTCCAGACGGGATATCTGACCAACACACGCAAGGTCAGTCCACCGAGTAACTCCACACTTGTGCGAAAATCGGTTGGATAAATATAATCTGGCGTATTTAGAAAATGAGCTGGTAGTGGTTATGTTTCTATTGGGAAATATACAATGTATTCTAGCGATATTCTTCTGTGTATTTCCCAAAGGAAATGCACAGAAGAGCATCGCTGGCATGTGTAGAACAACAGCATGCATAGCTGTACTAATAACACATTTAGTGCAATATATCCATTTCGTATTCCCCTTTTAGACTAAAAACCACAAAGTCAATGTTATTATTTGTCACCTAGTGACACTAACTGATGTAAGGAGAGCTGAATATTTCAAGGACACTACGGTGGTCACTTCCTGTAATTAAGGCTGGCAGAAGGGGTGTCTGCTTGTTTATTGGGTGGTTTACGACGGACTTTATGCACATTTACGGCCAATGGCGCCGCCCACCCTGTTTCGCCGATGAGCCGCGGGATTGGAAAATGTTGGCAGAAGGGTGAAGCACAGGGAAATCAGCTAATACATGCCGCATGGCCCTTGAGTCCATTTGGTTCTTGGTCAGTGAATTTGACCAATAACTTGATCCACAGTGCCGAAATTGGCCCGGCAATTATTTATTGAATCTGTATCGTGCAGTATTTTGCAAACGTGAGCAATGTCCAAATTCGCACCAACAGACAGCCGAAAGTAGCAATTAAACACCTCACTGCTTTCCCTGTTGACAGACATTACAAAGGGTCATGCTCTCCTTTGGCGACAGTTCATGTGATGGTGGGTCACCTGATACCTTTTCAAGCCGGCAACCCGTTCCTGGAACGGAGGAGCGGGGTGAGCGGCAATGCCTCATCTGTCACCAGCGCCTCGGAACATACCTGAATGTATCACCCACCGGCCACCTGCGGCGCACCATCTTCCATCGGCCACATGCTTGCCTACCAGCCAGCTCATTTCACTTATGCAACGTCATATGCCATAGCAAAATTGGCATAGATGGCAGTTTGGCTATGACACATGGCGAATGCAATGGCGGTCGTGATGACGGTACCTTCTTTGAGCACTCCACCACGTCGTCTAGATTTCTTGGGAAGCCCGAGACAATGAAGCCCAGTCGAGAGCTGGACGCCTTCAGCCTGGCGGTGAGCATGTCGGCGGCTGTGGCCGACGGCACACAGCTGCTGTTGGCCAGGTCTGAAACAGTGCCGCCCACCGCTGCACTCACAAGCGCCTGTGACCTAACCTTGCCAGTTTTGCCGTTCTCTAAGACAGTGCTGTGAGCTTCCCGTCATTGTACGTAGCCTTACACGCCGTCTACCTGTACACGCCGTGTTCATGTTAGCCTTAGCCCACGGGGATGCTGGTAGATTCTGTTGGGGTCTGCAGAGTTCGGTTTCAAATAGGACTGACTGTAGCTGGTGTGCCTCAGCATTTAGCTTATGTGTGGTCGACATGGCAATCAATATGGCATGTTGTCATAGTAAAGTGTTTCAGGGCGTGCTTGGAATAAACGGCCCGAACAAAAAAGTGCTGCCAGGTAATGTATTGGTACAGTTAAAAGATAAATGACTCACCTGACTAAGCCAATTTGAGTGACACTGTATGCCTGACATGCATGCAGGCACGTGTATGCGTACCATTGTATGCATTTGTGTGGTTCTGTATTACCAACGCAGTCCATGAGCCATTATCACCCCTCCCCCTCTCACCACCACCACCACCACACACACTGAAAAAGAAGCAGCCAGCCAGCTCGAATGTGCGGCGTACTAACCGAAGTGTTTGGCGTAGTCCTGCATCACCTTTGTCATGGAGACGTGACAGAGGCGACCCTGCGAGCCCTGCGCGACGGCCTGCGACAGGGTCACCTTGCCTGTGCCGGGACCACCTGCCGAGGCGGGCGGACACCACTCAATACCGGGTCTGTCTGACGATGCGGCCATATCGTGTCACATCAGCCGACAGCCGGCCAGGTGTGAGCCGTACGATAGCGGTCAGCCGGCTGGAGTAGACACGCCACGAGCCCGTCACAGAGCCCTGCTGCCGCCACACGGCAGACAACACTCGGCGGGACGCCCGTCACAGAGCCCTGGTGCCGCCACACGGTAGACAACACTCGGCGGGACGCCCGTCACAGAACCCTGCTGCCGCCACACCGTAGACAACACCCGGCGGGACGCCCGTCACAGAGCCCTGCTGCCGCCACACGGCAGACAACACCCGGCGGGACGCCCGTCACAGAGCCCTGCTGCCGCCACACGGCAGACAACACCCGGCGGGACGCCCGTCACAGAGCCCTGGTGCCGCCACACGGTAGACAACACCCGGCGGGACGCCCGTCACAGAGCCCTGCTGCCGCCACACGGTAGACAACACTCGGCGGGACGCCCGTCACAGAGCCCTGCTGCCGCCACACGGCAGACAACACCCGGCGGGACGCCCGTCACAGAGCCCTGGTCCGCCACACGGTAGACAACACCCGGCGGGACGCCCGTCCACGAGCCCTGCTGCCGCCACACGGTAGACAACGCTCGGCGGGACGCCCGTCACAGAGCCCTGCTGCCGCCACACGGTAGACAACACCAACGGGACGCCCGTCACAGAGCCCTGCTGCCACACGGTAGACAACGCTCGCCGCCCGCTGCCGCCACACGGCAGACAACACCCGGCGGGACGCCCGCCACAAGCCCTGCTGCCGCCACACGGCAGACAACACCCGGCGGACGCCCGTCACAGACCCTGCTGCCGCCACACGGCAGACAACACCCGGCGGGACGCCCGTCACAGAGCCCTGCTGCCGCCACACGGCAGACAACACCCGCGGCGCCCCACAGACCTGCTGCCGCCACACGGCAGACAACACCCGGCGGGACGCCCGTCACAGAGCCCTGCTGCCGCCACACGGCAGACAACACCCGGCGGGACGCCCGTCACAGAGCCCTGCTGCCGCCACACGGCAGACAACACCCGGCGGGACGCCCGTCACAGAGCCCTGCTGCCGCCACACGGCAGACAACACCCGGCCCACGCAACAACACCGGACGCCCGTCACAGCCCTGCTGCCGCCACACGGCAGACAACACCCGGCGGGACGCCCGTCACGAGCCCTGCTGCCGCCACACGGTAGACAACACCCGGCGGGACGCCCGTCACAGAGCCCTGCTGCCGCCACACGGCAGACAACACCCGGCGGGACGCCCGTCACAGAGCCCTGCTGCCGCCACACGGCAGACAACACCCGGCGGGACGCCCGTCACAGACCCTGCTGCCGCCACACGGTAGACAACACCCGGCGGGACGCCCGTCACAGAGCCCTGCTGCCGCCACACGGTAGACAACACCCGGCGGGACGCCCGTCACAGAGCCCTGCTGCCGCCACACGGCAGACAACACCCGGCGGACGCCAGCCCTGCTGCCGCCACACGGCAGACAACACCCGGCGGGACGCCCGTCACAGAGCCCTGCTGCCGCCACACGGCAGACAACACTCGGCGGGACGCCCGTCACAGAGCCCTGCTGCCGCCACACGGTAGACAACACTCGGCGGGACGCCCGTCACAGAGCCCTGCTGCCGCCACACGGCAGACAACACCCGGCGGGACGCCCGTCACAGAGCCCTGCTGCCGCCACACGGTAGACAACACCCGGCGGGACGCCCGTCACAGAGCCCTGCTGCCGCCACACGGCAGACAACACCCGGCGGGACGCCCGTCACAGAGCCCTGCTGCCGCCACACGGCAGACAACACCCGGCGGGACGCCCGTCACAGAGCCCTGCTGCCGCCACACGGTAGACAACACTCGGCGGGACGCCCGTCACAGAGCCCTGCTGCCGCCACACGGTAGACAACACTCGGCGGGACGCCCGTCACAGAGCCCTGCTGCCGCCACACGGTAGACAACACTCGGCGGGACGCCCGTCACAGAGCCCTGCTGCCGCCACACGGCAGACAACACCCGGCGGGACGCCCGTCACAGAGCCCTGCTGCCGCCACACGGTAGACAACACTGAGCCCCCCCCACAGAGCTGCTGCCGCCACACGGTAGACAACGCTCGGCGGGACGCCCGTCACACCCCCCACAGGTGACAACGCTCGCGGCGCCCGTCACGCCCTGCTGCCGCCACACGGTAGACAACCACGGCGGGACGCCCGTCACAGAACCCTGCTGCCGCCACACGGCGACAACACCCGGCGGGACGCCCTCCCCCCTGCCGCCACACGGAGACAACACTCGGCGGGACGCCACGCCTGCCGCCACACGGTAGACAACGCTCGCCCCCCCCCTGCCGCCACACGGCAGACAACACTCGGCGGGACGCCCGTCACCTGCTGCCGCCACACGGCAGACAACACCCGGCGGGACGCCCGTCACAGAGCCCTGCTGCCGCCACACGGTAGACAACGCTCGGCGGGACGCCCGTCACAGAGCCCTGCTGCCGCCACACGGTAGACAACACTCGGCGGGACGCCCGTCACAGAGCCCTGCTGCCGCCACACGGTAACAACACCCGGCCCCTCACAGAGCCCTGCTGCCGCCACACGGTAGACAACGCTCGGCGGGACGCCCGTCACAGAGCCCTGCTGCCGCCACACGGTAGACAACACCCGGCGGGACGCCCGTCACAGAGCCCTGCTGCCGCCACACGGTAGACAACGCTCGGCGGGACGCCCGTCACAGAGCCCTGCTGCCGCCACACGGTAGACAACACTCGGCGGGACGCCCGTCACAGAGCCCTGCTGCCGCCACACGGTAGACAACGCTCGGCGGGACGCCCGTCACAGAGCCCTGCTGCCGCCACACGGCAGACAACACTCGGCGGGACGCCCGTCACAGAGCCCTGCTGCCGCCACACGGTAGACAACGCTCGGCGGGACGCCCGTCACAGAGCCCTGGTGCCGCCACACGGTAGACAACACTCGGCGGGACGCCCGTCACAGAGCCCTGCTGCCGCCACACGGTAGACAACACTCGGCGGGACGCCCGTCACAGAGCCCTGCTGCCGCCACACGGCAGACAACACTCGGCGGGACGCCCGTCACAGAGCCCTGCTGCCGCCACACGGTAGACAACGCTCGGCGGGACGCCCGTCACAGAGCCTGGTGCCGCCACACGGTAGACAACACTCGGCGGGACGCCCGTCACAAGCCCTGCCCCACACGGAGACAACACGGCGGACGCCGCCACCCAGGGCTCAAAAACCCTGCCGCCACACGGTAGACAACGCTCGGCGGGACGCCCGTCACAGAATCCTGCTGCCGCCACACGGTAGACAACACTCGGCGGGACGCCCGTCACAGAGCCCTGCTGCCGCCACACGGTAGACAACGCTCGGCGGGACGCCCGTCACAGAACCCTGCTGCCGCCACACCGTAGACAACACTCGGCGGGACATGGAATGCATGTGCATGGAAAATTATCCGAATCAGCCGAAATTGGCTGCAGTCTTTCCGAAATTGGGCTCATCTGTCGAATACGGTGCAAGCATTTCACACTCAAATGCACAATGTCGAATTGTCCAATCAGTATAGGTACCACGTTGTATCGCGTTTTTTCGTCTCACAGTCTCCCTGCTCAGCTTATGCCGCATACCGAGCATACCGCATACTTATTGTATGCAACTGTTCAGCGTGGCACCCTGCATTGAGCTGATGCTGGCAACGCATGCATATCACGAGGCGCTCACGTGGCATAGCGGCATTGCTACGTGGCCGGAGATTGGCTGGCTGGCTCTTGGCTGGCTGGACAGAAACCGACTCAGCTCCACTATGAAACATAAATAGTTTTTGTAATGCACGCACCACAAATAATATTTGGTGGTGGAAGCTGCAGGACATAAAGTAACGACCAAAGTATAACTATGAGTGGAGGAATTACGACTTGAAAGGCTGCAGCAAAAGTCCAAGGTTTCAAAAGCGTAACTGTCGAGCCTTGCAGGGTTTCTCGTATGAACTTTTGTCGTATATTCACTGGAGGAGACTCGCTCGGGCTTTTCTGTCCCCTCTCTACCTCTCTCTCTCTCTCTCCCTCTCTCTCTCTCTCTCTCTCTTTCTCTCTCTCTCTCTCTCTCTCTCTCTCTCTCTCTCTCTGTCTCTCTTTCTCTCTCTCTCTCTCTCTCTCTCTCTCTCTCTATATCCTCTCTCCTCTCGCTCTCTGCCCTCTCTCTTCCTCTCTCCCTCTCTCTTCCTCTTCCTCTACCTCTCTCCTCTCTCCCTCTCATTCTCTCTCTCCCTCTATCTTCCTCTCTCTCTCTCTCTCTCTCTCCCTCGCATGAACTGGGGACTCGGTGAACTATGCACCGAACATGCCTTCGAAATTGATACCGCACACTTACGTCTGTTAACTTTTCAACATTTACCATGTAAAATGGCTCATCAGATGAAGTGTGAAATATGCTAGGAACGTGATCTATTAGCTGCTGTTCTCTGATGCAGCGCACCAACATGCAATGCTGATGTTGACTAGGAGTAACCGACTCAGTACTGTTTGATAATGGCACACAATATAAATATAAATTCAAGCTTATCTTTAATCTTTATCTTTAAACTGTCATGTGAAAAATACGATGTCTGCAAACGTACACAATACACAAGGCTATTGTAGACGGGATTATAGGAGCACGATGCGAGAAGGACAGCACAGCGTACAGTGCCAAACCAGCTAAACGCTGTCTGCTGCGAACATTCTTTTAAAATTACAACTTGCTTCTCTCGTGCCGTTATGGGAGTTTTAACGAGCACCATAATGCTGATCAATATGGCGGCAGCTTGAGGTTCGCTAAGTGTACCTAGTGCTAAGTTCGCTAAGTGTACGAGTGTACCTAGTCCATTATCGCTCCACCTGGAGACACGTGTGCAGAGGCGAGGCCTTATGTGCTGGCTTTTGCACATAACTCACCACCGTATTGCGAACAATGCCGGCACCATTTAAAGCCAGTCACCGGGCTACGGTTCCTGGATTGCGCTCAAGCTCAATAATCGAAGTCCACCAGCCTATATCAGCACGGAAGATCCCAGGCAATGGCCGACATGACGTCAGCGACGGTCAATACATTGATTTTCGGTGCAATTCAGCTGGCTGGGTCTCGCCGCGAGACGGCGAACGCCGTACCAAGTCAAGCCGAAACCTGAGTTGCCTGCCTAAAAATAATCCTTGCGCCTCATCCCGCCAAGAGCTGTGGATGGCCCATCAGCACATGAATGGCAAAACGGTGCCTATCTCAGCCTTTTCGGTGGTGCGAATCTGCTGGTTTGAGAACTGAAATAAACTCGCGGCGCGTGGCTCTGACCTCGCTAATGCGACGTCGCCGATGTTCGAGGTTACTTTACATGGGCGTAGCAGTCCTTGGGGTAAGCAGGGCAGCTACCCTACCAACTTGAGAGAATTGAACACTGCGGCGCTGCATTGGAAGGAATGACTTCAGATCGGTTCATTCCAGCCAGCGTAGACATTATTCCTATATCGATGCTAGGTTAACGCTAATTTAACACCACTCTAACACCCTTGTTTCGTACCGTCCCTTGAATCAAAGATAAATTGGGGCCAGAGCTAGGAAGAACTGTCCGCTGCACTAGTCCGGAACATCATCTTCCTGGGTGGAGCGGTCCGCTTCATTCCGAATGATTGTTCACAACTTCCCGAGCTGGTAGCCTTTCATCGTCCGTTAAGCGTGAATTCCTACACCAGCACCAGTCGCATGGCGACAGAGGCACCTCTTTGCCCTTCTCCGTCCTTTCGAAGTCGCCGCGTGTCGACAGCTCCCGGAAACTTATCGAATTCCGGCAGTGGGTGGGACTGGCGGCGGCGCGTTCTCCAGGGCACCGGCATCGACCTGGACACCTGGTCACTGCATATGTCGCCAGATCAGATACTGTCGCGCAGCTACTAAACGGGGCAGCTGCCGTGTCAAACGGGGCAGGTGCCGTGTCAAAGGAGGCAGCTGCCGTGCTAAACGGTTCAGTTGTCAACGGAGCAGCTTCCAGACGTGACAGTTGTCAACAGAGTAGCTGTCGGGCGTGGCAGCTGTCAAGAGAGCAGCTGTCGGACGTGGCAGCTGCCGTGTCAAACGGGGCAGTTGTTAGCAAAGCAGCTGCCAGACGTGGCAGTTGTCAACAGAGCAGCTGTCGGACGTGGCAGTTGTTAACAGAGCAGCTGTCGGACGTGGCAGCTGTCAACAGAGCAGCTGTCGGATGTGGCAGCTGTCAACAGAGCAGCTGTCGGACGTGGCAGTTGTTAACAGAGCAGCTGTCGGACGTGGCAGCTGTCAACAGAGCAGCTGTCAACTCTTAGCAGCAGTGGCGAATCGGTAACCGTGTGATGGCCGTACCCTGCTACATTGCCAGCAAGCCAGTAATCTTTCTATTATCGGTCCATATGTTTTGAACCAATCGATTATGCATTCCTGGCATTTTATCATCCATGGGTTAACACTCAGTGTTCAAACATTGATTACAATCACACACACACACACACACATCTTGTAAATTTCCAAATATATGAGATAAGACTGGATGCATGGTAAAGCACAAATCGACTGTTGAGTCCAATATGAGTCGCAATGCGAGTATTATCACCAGGTGAGATACTGTATGGAAAAAATGCATTATTGGAAGATATCTGCGAACATAGCAGATTGGGCAGTGCGGAGTGTTTTGCATTCTGAATTCCCCCACATGCAGTGCTATGAAATAAAATGGAAATATTTCACTGATTCAGGTGTGTTGGAAAGCGTCGTCACGCGTACAACATCAGTAGATGAGTCATTACGTTTGCATTCCACAGCAGGCAGGGATATAATCCAAGTTGAGGGGTCTCCGGGACACAGGGGATTAGCGAAGGCGGAGGGGCAGGGGCGCCAGACATTTGGGTCGCGAATACTGAACGCTTGTCTTCGATGTTCTTAATAAACCTACTTCTATCAGAAAGAAGTAATTGACCAAACACTCCACGATTTCTGTCCATGACGGGCCTCAAAGCATGTCTGGAGACTCGCTAATGATGAGTCTAAAAGCGTGCCTAGAGTCCGTCCATGAAGGGCCTAAGCATGCCTGAAGTTCCACCCAGGATGAGCTTCAAAGCATACATGGAGGCATGAAGACATGGAGGTCAATGACGGGCCTAAAATCATGCCTGGAGTCCCGCCTATAATGGGCCTAAAACAATCATCCGATCCAAAAGAGCATTCCCAGGTAGATAATTGCTCCAGATGCTAGCTTGTCCAATCTCAATGCACCGTTGTCCCCGAATGGCGATCGTAATAGTTATATTCAATGCATAATGTATGCAGTAGATGCAATTACAAAGATCCAATGCACTGCTCACCACATAGTAGTACATATACTCAAGGCGATTTCAGCATGCATTCAAACGGCCACCCAGCCACTTTTCAGCTTGACAAGATGCAGTTTAGTGTTTGCTGGAGGGCAGATTAGAGACGCTTGTCAGCACGCCTCTGGCGTTATATCAGACACAATATCTAGCTAACGTGGGAGTTGTAGTCGCTAGGGTCACTAGGCGTGCATACGCTATGAGGAAGCGGACCACGGCCACACTGTGATGTCCTGAGCCCATAGGTCCTGCCCGAGGCGCATGCCTGCGACATGGACGCAATTATTTGTGCGGCATTCCTGATGGCAGTGATGGTTAATCTCTCACCACCGTCATCCGCTGGTGGTGGTGGATTTGTGCTTCAGGGCGCGTCCACTGCATTGGCCATTTTGCGCCACCGTCACCCGTTCCTTCGCATACCATCCCCTCACCCCCTCCCAGTGTGCAACCTCAAACCAGAGGTGATGACACCTGTGGTTGGTGTAACTTCTGCAGTCACGCGCATTGTAGATATGTGTATGAGCTGCCAGCTTCGTAGCCCGACAATCAGCTGCGATTCTCGGAGATACTAGCTTTGTAGCCCGATAATCAGCTGCGAATCTCGGAGATGCCAGTTTCATAGCCCGACAATCAGCTGCGATTCTCGGAGATGCCAGTTTCATAGCCCGACAATCAGCTGCGATTCTCGGAGATGCCAGCTTGATAACCCGACAATCAGCCGCCATTATCGGTCAGCATCACGAGGCATGTTGCAGTTTTCACGAAGCCTTCATTTCTTGATAATGCTTACGGGCATTAGCAATTGAACAAATGACTACTACAGCATAATGATAGGTGATGGCTGTTTGTTGAATTGCGTATACACAGAGCCGTTATGACTTTCATTGTTGTCGTTTAATGAGAGAATGCCATTACTTAGGAAGCAAATGTGGGTGTTGGTGTATGGATCCATATGTTTTCCAATGTGTCATTATGATGGACACGCCAGGCATTCAACACTATAAGTCTATGGTACGATCGTAAGAAAGCATCTCTGATATAATTGTTTGAAAATATGGTTGGACACACTATTGTGAGCTAAGGTGGAGGAGTTCCATACAAGGTGTTGGTTTCAGTGGTGCTTTTCGGCAGTTCTGCACAATAACATTTTTGTAATGTAAAAAGATGACAGACGTGCATTCCTTGTTATCATCCAACGCGGTTTGCAGTAGGTAAACCGGGTGTATCGCACCGGTCTGCATGCATACCAGTGTACCAGTAAATACAACACCACCAATCGCACCGGTCTGGACCAGTGTACCAGTAAATACAACACCACCAATCGCACCGGTCTGGACCAGTGTACCAGTAAATACACCACCACCAATCGCACCGGTCTGCATGGACCAGTGTGCCAATAAATACACCATTACCAAGCGCACCAGTTTGCACGGGCCAATGTACCAGTAAATACACCACCACTAAGCGTACACTGCAGACATTTCCATTGAACCATTTCCATTCCATTCCATTTTTCAGTTCGCCGCCAGGTGTCAAGGTGGAAATACGTCGTTGTGGAGCTCCTGCTTTCCAAGATAAGTCGCGCAGAACCGAGCAGTATACTAGGCTTAACTGTGGATAGGTATTTAGCAATTACTTCTGTGCATATATTTGCATAGTTTTATCTCATAAGTTTCTTTTTTAGCAAGCTGATTATAATATTTATACCAAGAGACGCTGCCCAGCGCCATTTTGTCCATTCTGTCCATTCTGTCTGTCTTTGTCTAGTGTGTCATTTTGATCATTTTGCAGGAAGTTACTTTTCAATCTCAATCTAGGAATAAGCTGCAGCCCTTAGGATGGTTAATACCAGGATGCAGGCACTAGAGGATGAGGTTAGGGCCCTTAAGGCAGAGCTTTCCAAGCTCAAAGCTTCCCTTGCTTCACAGGGCAGGCCAGAATGTAAGGGGCAGTCTGTAGCAGGGGCATCCTATGCCCAGGTGGTCACAGGCCACCAGGTAGCTGTAGCTTCCCCTGCTGTGGAGGTGGCAGGGAGATCTGAAGAGATAAGTGTTCCTAGTGAACATAATATTTCTAGTTGTAGCTCACAGGAGGGGCAGTGGTTTAAAGTCAGGGGGTGGAGGATTTGGAGGCGTGAGCCTAAGCAAGGGGGCAGTGAGTGGCAGGTGGTAGGTGGTAGGAGTGGGAAGCAACCTAGTGAAGCAGCTCAACAGGCAGGAGTAGTAACATCCAATAGGTTCCAGGCATTGGAGGACTGCCCCCAGGATAGTGATAGTGATAGCAGCAAGGAGAAAGTGCTAGTCGTAGGAGAGACTCTCGTGTGCGGCATTTAGATAGGGTATTCTGTAAAGGTCGGAGAGGTAGGAGGTGCATCACCAGGCCTGGTGCCAAGGTTAGAGACCTGGTCCAAGTGGTCGCACAGGCCACCAGTGAAAACCAGTTTAGTACAGTTATAGTTCAGGTAGGAGTGAACAACATAGGTCCTGCTAGGAGTGAGGAGCTGATGCAGGACTACAGGGCCCTTCTGGCCACCCTGAAGCAAAGCAATAGCAGAGTTATTGTGACAGCTATTCTGCCTAGGGCTGGAGTCTCCCCTGAGTGGAGCTCTAGGGCACTGGCAGCCAATGCCAGGGTAGGTAGGTTTTGCAATGAGTTAGGTTTGACTTTTGTTGACAAGTGGTGCAGGTTTTATGGCTCATCTGACCTCTATCAGAGGGATGGCCTGCACTTCTCCGAGAAGGGGGTGCAAGTGTTAGGCAAAGTATATGAACATGTCCTTCAGGGAAACTAGATAATGGGGTGGGGAGGGAATAATTGGCATTGCCATCTCAGGGATATGCCAATAGTGACAGCATAGGCAATAGAACCTCACAGTCAGCAAATAGGGGTAGCAGTAGATCAAGGGGGCAGAGTGGTAGCTCATCCAGAGATGATAGAGCTACTCAACATGAAAAAGCCAAAGAGGGTCATGGAACTTTTGTTAAGTGTATGATGCTTAATGCTCAGAGCATTCGATCCAAATTTGATGAGTTCAAGTGTTATGTTGCTGAGGAGAAACCAGATTTTGTTTGCATTACTGAGGCATGGGTCAGTGAGGGATATTTTGGGGATAACTTGCAGGACTATGAGATCCAGGGATACAATATGTTTTCCTGGAATATGGGTCCAGCAGTGAAAGGGGGTGGTGTAATGCTCTATGTGAATAGCTTATACAGTTCTCAAAAAGTAGCAGATGGGGTTAAAAATGTGTCTGTAGAGTCCATTTGGCTTGATGTTGCTGTGGGAAAAGGCAACAGCAATAAACTGAGGATAGGAGCTTTGTATCGATCAGGAACCTTGCCACATCCTCAACAACTGGAGCTCGATAAGGTGATTTGTGGGGAAATCAGTAGAAACGTTCAGAGGAAATGCCTTATTCTTGGTGACTTTAATCTAAAAGGATATGAAAATGTTGGTGTTGGCTCCCCATCATGTAAACTGTTTAGGAAATGCCTTGAAGAGGACTTGTTCTTACACCAGTTTGTAACGGAACCAACCAGGCAGGGCTCATTCTTGGACCTTGTCTTCTCAGATTTAAGTGATTTAGTTCAAGACTTGACTGTAGGAGAAACTCTGGGAAGAAGTGACCATAACATAGTGAGATTCAAGGCACAGGTATCAGGGACAATCAAGGATAATTTGGCAAAGATTCCAAATTTTAACAGGGCAGACTTTGACTGCATGAGAGAGGCTTTAAGTGCCATAAAATGGGAAGAAGAATTCTTTGATTTCAATGCCTGTGAAATGTGGGAAAAGTTCAAATCCTACTTGAGGGAAATTCAGATTAGACATGTCCCCCAAAAGCAAAGGCGCAAAAGAAGGGTAGGAAAGCCAGCATGGCTTACACCAGATGTGATGAAAGCAATTAAGGCTAAGAAAGGTGCATTTAGAGTATTTAAGGAAGCTTCAAGTATCGTAAATCTAAGGTCGTATCAAAAATATAGAGATGCTGTGAAGCAGAAAATCAGAGCAGCAAAGCAAGCAAAAGAATTGGATTTGGCTAGGAACTGTAATGGGGACAGTAAAAAGTTCTTTAGTTTCTACAAGCTAAGTAAAGTTTCAAGCGCAATTGGTCCACTGGAAGTAAATGGGACTATATTGAGTGAGGATGGTGAGATGGCTGAGGAGCTGAGCAAGCAGTTTAAATCAGTGTTTACAGTGGAGGATGTGACTAATCTGCCAACCGTGAACCACAGTTCAGTGACAGGTGATCAGATACATGATGTTGATGTCATTGATAGTGATATTGTTTTCAATTATATCAGAAAAATAAAGCCAAACAAGGCAGCAGGACCCGATGGAATTTATGCTAGGGTATTGCGGGAAGCTGAAAAGAAGTGGCAATTCCACTTAGTATAATATTTTGTAGATCAGTTTCGCAAAATGAAATTCCAACAGATTGGAAAAGGGGAAATGTATTTCCTATTTTCAAGAAAGGAGAAAGAGGGAAAGTTGAAAACTATAGGCCAGTAAGCCTCACATCCCTAGTCTGCAAGGTACTCGAATCAATTATCAAGGATAGAATAGTTAGTTTTCTGGAAGGAAACAGATTGATCCAAGATACTCAACATGGGTTTAGAAAAGGGAGATCGTGTCTCACAAATCTCTTGGACTTTTTGAATTTTGCTACAGAACAATTTTATCCGGGAAATCAGGTTGATGTAGCATATCTTGACTTTAGTAAGGCCTTTGACAAGGTACCCCATAAACGGTTAATGATGCAGCTTCAGGTCCATGGTATTGCAGGTAGCATCCTAAAATGGATGGAGTTGTGGCTTTCAGATAGACAGCAGAGAGTGATGCTAAGTGGTACAAAGTCATCATGGCAAAATGTTCTTAGTGGAGTCCCCCAGGGGTCGGTACTGGGGCCACTATTGTTCATTATATATGTGAATAGCATTGAATGTGGCCTAAGCAGTAAGGTTTTGAAATTTGCGGATGATTTGAAGATCTTTAGGGCAATAACAGGGCACAATGAGCAGGTTTTGCTGCAGAAAGACTTAGACGAACTAGTGAAGTGGTCCGAAAAATGGCAAATGAAGTTTAATTTTGATAAGTGCAAAGTCATGCATGTAGGTAGGCAGCATATGAAGGCGCCATACTTGATGGGTGGCCAGGTACTATCTGTGACTCAGCAGGAGAAGGACTTAGGTGTTATTTTGAACACAAAATTGGGGGCACCAGAACAGACCAAAGAAGCCAGGAAGAAGGCACTAAGAATGCTTTGGGGCAATACAGAGGAATGTGTCATAAAAAAGTGAGGAGGTCATCAGGAAGCTTTACTGTGCATATGTCAGGCCACATTTGGAATACTGTGTCCAAGCTTGGTCCCCTAGTTATGAGAAAGATTGTTGGCTTTTAGAGAGAGTACAAAAGAGGGCAACAAAAATGATTAGTGGTATAGGCAACCTGGCATATGAGGAAAGATTGAAGAAATTGAATATGTTTTCACTTAGATATAGAAGGCTGAGAGGAGATCTCATCGAGGTTTTTAAATTTGTTCATGGTCAGGAAGAGGAATATCTCAGGGAAATGTTTGAATTTAACAGAAATGATGCAATTAGAGGTCATCAATTCAAAATTAAAGTTAATCACAGCAGGACAAGGTTAAGACAGTCTTTCGTCACCAACAGGGTAGTAGAACACTGGAACCAGCTGCCAGGAACCATTGTCAGTAGCAACACACTGAACATCTTTAAAAACGGCAGAGACAATCATTATAAGAATAGGGGGATTGTTTTTCTGTATTCCAGGGAGGGTTGATCGACAGGGAGGAGTTGGGAGTTGGGAGGAGTTTGTAATTGTTGAGTGTGTTATGCAATAGCAAGTGAGTCTCTTATTAAGTCTAAACGCTTTATAACTTTATATAGGGTGTACCTAGCAGTGGATTCAGCACCTTGGTGCGTGTGTGGGAGGTGGCAAGGGGAGGGGGGGGGGAGTACGCATGGATATGCGCCTACACCAGCATACGTGACCCCAGTGACTACAACCCACAAGCTCACTGGAGACGTGTCTGATGAAGCGCAGGCAGCGTGTATGCTTGCGCCTATGTGTGGAACATGCGAGAGCGTGGGTATGGGAGTGGGTGTTGGTGTGATTGTGTGCGTGTGTGCATGTGGGTGGGTGTGTGAGTATGCATCCATGCATGTGTGTCTGTCTGTGAGTATGCATCCATGCATGTGTGTCTGTTTGTGTCTGTTCGTATGTGTGTGTGTGTGTGTGTGTGTGTGTGTGTGTGTGCATGCGTGTAGCTGCGTGTGTGTGTGTGTGTGTGCGTGTGCGCGTGTACGTGTGCGTTGTAAACTTTTTCACTCAGTACAATCTAGGAAGGAAGATGGACCCCCCCCGAGACGGGGAGTGAGGACATGACCGGAAAGACGGGGAGGGTTAATCTTGTCAAACCACTTTGTCACCCCTCCTTCTCCCCAGTTGCTCCTTTATCCCAACGTCACCAGCTCCGTCCTTGTCTTCCTGTCTGGGGGAGGGGGTGCAATTCATTTGTGAACGATTCAACTAGCTACATTTGTTTTCACCGGCCACGCCTTCCCGTAAAGAATTCCGTAACCCTTCCCATTCCTCGCGTGTGCGCGTGGACATTGCGGCACGCTGTGGATCACATGACGGTACGGCGCGGGCCTGGTGCAAGGTCAGTGACAGGCTCGGCGATGATGTGAAGTCAATAGCACCGTGGCAGGCAATAGGTAACACGGCACGGCGCCGCCTTGGCTACAAGGCGCATGCCAACCGGGCCAGCTCAGCACCGGACACGTGCTGACCGCTCAGCACTGGACACAACGGACTGGACACAACGTGCTGACCGCTCAGCACTGGACACAACGTGCGACTGCTCAGCACTGGACACAACGGCTGGACACACGTGCTGACCGCTCAGCACTGGACACAACGGACTGGACACAACGTGCTGACCGCTCAGCACTGGACACAACGGACTGGACACAACGTGCTGACCGCTCAGCACTGGACACAACGGACTGGACACAACGTGCTGACCGCTCAGCACCGGATACAACGTACTCGTCAGCGCATATATTGTACAGAGCGGCTTTAAATGAAGGGCATGCCGTTGAGTTGTTGCCACGCATTGGTTCAGACGATGAAAAGAAAATAATCAAATAATGTTGTTTCACTCCAAGAGTTAATGGCCATTTTCACAGTGCGCAGACAAATGTCAGAAACGCGGTTGAGATTAGGAACGCCATCCTGCCACGTCATGCCAATATGACCTGACTCGCTCGTAGATTGGAATTGTGAAAAATACCTGACCACTCTTCTCTCTTCACTAAACATTACTTCACAATGAATGAAAAGAGGAAAATGCGACCATTGAAAGTATGCACGGAACTCATTCAAATTTGCACTGGCCACGCTTCCTCCTGCGTACTTTTGAATCTTCAATCAATTTCGAACCCTTACAACTTTATCCACACGTATGAAACTGCTTGATATTTTTACCGCTATGATGTCACACGATTCACGCCAGGGGCGGATACAAGGGCACATTGGGGCATGTGCCCTCTCCCCTCCCCCATGGGAAGGATGCGCTTCTCAAGCCGGGAAAAGGCGCTCACCTGGGAAGGTTCGAGAGCATCCCCCATCCGTCGAATCTTTCAGACAGAGGTGGCCTCCTGGAAGGCTCGAGTGCATCCCCCCTCCTCCCTCTCAAATTGTTCAGCCAGAGGCGTCCCTCGGAAGGCAAAGACGCCCTCCAGTTACTTTCGCAGTGGCGCCCCTCCGGACAAGTGCCACCCCTTGATAATTATTGGATCCGCCCCTGATTCACGTTAATGCAATTTCATCCCAGCCAAGCCAGCCAGCCAATCAGTGTCTGCAGCACTTTATTGCCGACCATGGTTTCCACGGTTACAGTCGAAGTCAGGTGTTAGGGTCAGTAGCCAAATACAAATTAACCTGACCGCACATGCATCAGTTCTGCCCTCTTGCAGCAGAAATGTACACTTTGGATCACACGGTCACAAAATATGTGTCACCGCACAGCACCGACCATGCCAGATTAAACAATGAAATATTACAATTAAGTTCATGCAAGCATTGAAAGCTAGCTTAGACCAAAGTTCTCGAATAGATGATACTATATGCGCATTGAGATTAAATGCGCATTGTGAAACAGCTTAATTATGCATACTAGGTGACTCGGACGGGATTGACCCGGACGGGATTTGCAAACAGCTGAATTATGCATATTAGGTGACCCGTACGTTTCGCTCCTCACCTTGCGATACACAACTAGCGATGTCGGTGTAGCTGGAACGCAAGCGGAACTTGGCAACTGCATGAGTAAGCTTAACATTGCTTTCTTCTGAGGATATTGCATGCATTTAAAGAACATTACATGCATCAAATGCCTGCATTCAAAGCTGAGTGGATACTATCTTGAAGAATAATTCCCATTCTCCGAATATTTTAATAATACCGTTCAGCACCGTTATCTGCCTTGTATGTACCAAGTGAAAAACGACAAGGTTGCATCGCATTACAGGAAGCAGCCACTACCAAAGTCGACTGACGGCTGAGAGAAAGAAAATGTTGAGCAATGCCACGGTTCCCTTCCGTTCTGATGGTGTGCCAGGTGCTTCAAACTGGAACCCTTCGCAAGAAGTGCAAGTAAAGGACCGATGCTATTTCGAAGTGAGCAATACATCGCCATGAGCCGTAAGCCCTGGTCAAAGAGGCGATTATCTTATGATCAAATTTGGTAATAGTTGCTGCTGCACCGAAAACAAGGAATTATTTCAGTCGATTGGTCTTTCTTTGGTCAGAAAGACATGAACTTCGTTGAATATTTATTTTGGCAAGGTGTGCTAGGTGGACTTACATCACAATTATTACCATCATTTTCCTCAACCAACACCGTGCATTGATGAAAATGGCCATTGAGCAAGACGCATCTACTAAGGCTGACAATGCATCATATATGTTCCCAGATAAATCGCGAAGAGCGACATATTACGGTCCACAATTAAGGATTATACGTGGAAGCAGGCTACGGTTTTACAAAGTACGGAAGCAGAAATAATCAATGCAAACGGTATCCAGCTAATCAAACCAATACAAACCAATAGCCATAAACGTCACTTAAAGCTGAACCTCCTGAGTTGCACCTCGTCAACTTTCACCTGTAATCGAGGAGTTAAAACAAAAACCGTTCATGACACATTCTTCAGTCTCGTCCATCCGACAAATGACCGGCTTCTCCACCTGGTCGATAAGTCACCGTGACGATCTATTGTCCAGCCTAGCATGCGGCGTTTTCCCAGCGCAGCACCGGTGATGTCGAATGGCATGAAACCCAGTGTCATGAAAGGCAGCATATGCTTTGTGTTGAAAAATTGCATCGCAATGTTTGTGGCCGTCAGCTTGAGCACAAAGAATGCAACCCCAAAGGAAAGTACGCGAGCTCGTGCGGGTTGAGCTCGCCGCATACCGCATGAGATCAATGTGACCGCTGCTGGTGAGATCCGATACGTCCATCGAGAATCAGTTTGCTCATTGCTTTTAATTTTAAATTCACCAAATCATTATTTTAGGATTGCAAAATATATGTCAAATCCAGGTCACGATGAACAACAATTCGCTGCTTCCTCTCTCTCTCTCCCTCTCTTTCTCTCCCTCCCTTTCTATCTCTCTCTCCCTCTCCCCCCCCCTATCTCTCTCCCATCCTCCCGATTCAACTCTGGAGTCGCCTGCGAAGTAAGAGCCCCTTAATGACCGGTGTTCACGGTTGCACAACAACTAGGCGTAACCGGACGAAGCCCGGGGGAAGGCGCTGGGCGGTTGACATTCCACAACGAACCGAACCGAAGTGGCCGCGACGTCCCAAGGTCGGACTGACCCAGAGGCCAGAGTGCCGGACTGTCGAAGCAGCGCAAGGTGTGGCACGTGCGCCCCGATGGTCATCCTCACCCCAGGCGGTTTGCCACGGTGTCAATAATTCAGCGCCTTAAGTCGCCCACCGGTGGTGGCACCGCCTACCCAATGCCGAATGATTCACCGCTGCAGCGGCGTTCGTGCTCGAGTCTTGATGGAACACTTTAATTAGGCGGCTCGGAAAGGTCACCGCGGCCATTGGCCAAAGCGCTGCGAGGTACGCTAAAGGGTCACATCAGCTGGCTGTGGCATGAAGCCACCACGGCGACAAGCGCCGGCCGAGTCCTGTCGCATCACGTGCACAAATGCACAACGCGTGCACCTGTTGCACCGTCACACTGCGTCACGTCTTACAAATATATCCGTGTGTCTTCTTACGTATTTTATAATGCTGGTAATAACACCGTCACATTGCACGCAAAGCATGGTTTCGATCATTAACGCAATTACGGCATAATGGCGGGCGGGAGTTCCTAGCAATCCAGCTACTGACCAGACATTTGGGCACTGCGGTACCTGTCGATGTATATATATCTAGAGGAAGAGCGAACGGGTCCGGAGATGCTAAGCGGAGTCGGGCAGTTGGGACTCGGGCAGTTCGGACTTCCCACGCGACCAAGACTCGCCGGAGTGCGTCGGTGGACCAGTCAGCGTCAGCGGTGGACCCATCGTCGTGGGTATCGATCAGCAAGCGTCAGCGGTGGACCCATCGTCGTGGGTATCGATCAGCAAGCGTCAGCGGTGGACCCATCGCCGTGGATATCGATCAGCAAGCGTCAGCGGTGGACCCATCGCCGTGGGTATCGGTCAGTTAGCGTCAGCGATGGACCCATCGCCGTGGGTATCGGTCAGTTAGCGTCAGCGGTGGACCCATCGCCGTGGGTATCGGTCAGTTAGCGTCAGCGATGGACCCATCGCCGTGGGTATCGGTCAGTTAGCGTCAGCGGTGGACCCATCGCCGTGGGTATCGGTCGGTTAGCGTCAGCGGTGGACCCATCGCCGTGGGTATCGGTCGGTTGGCGTCAGCTCCCGAGTTACCACAAACCCGCACCAGTGCTGCCACCACGATGGCAGCTTTGAAAATATATTATTGGAGATTGGCGACCTCCGAAAACATTGCCATTTTCTCCATCGGCCACGCTGAAGTCGAAAATTATAACGGGAGGATCAAACAAAGACCAGATTGGACTCGAACGTGTCAAAGAGATAGGTAGCTCCACGTATGACTGACATGTCATATGGTAGAAGTCAGCTGAGAAAAGATCAGCTTGCTCAGGATCGGACTTAGTCTAAAGACACATCCAAGACGACACTGAAGCATCACACACGAAGCAGGTGTATCACACAGGAAGCAGACATCACACACGAAGCAGGTGTATCACACAGGAAGCAGGTGTATCACGCAGGAAGCAGGCGCATCACACAGGAAGCAGGCGCATCACACACGAAGCAAGTGAGTCACACACGAAGCGGACGAATCCCACGAAGCAGACATGAGAAGTCCACGCCACTCACCCAGCACGTACACCACCACTCCGGTGGGCCGGTAGAGGGGCGCCGGCGGCCTCTTCACCCCCCGGTATGGGAAGTGTGCCGTCAGCCGAGTCGTCTTCCTCGAAGAGTAGCTCTTGAGATCTGGCTGGGTGGCAGGGCCGACCACAGGAGCAGCCGCTGCGGCAGACGGCACCGCCACTTGTCACAGGCGCACCCAGCAGTGTGCAGGTGCTGCTGCTCAGCTGGAAGCTTGGCTACCAATTGTGGCAATAAGTTGCAGTCATGTGGCTGCGGAAGGCGGTAGGGAGGTGGCAGGGCATCAAAGGGAGGTGTGAAATCCACCACCTGTCCTCATTGAGGCATTAGTAAAATAATTGGTGCTAGGTAGGCCAGGGCATAAGTACATCAACAGCGGTCGGAGCCAGGATCAATCGACATGTACACTAGGGTGATCCTTTTCTAGACTTTTTTCGAAATGTTTTACTAACTCCCCTATTCTGATACAGTTTTTGACGCTGATTCCGAATATCAACGTCTTTTGAAATTTTTAGATTTTTCTTTGCCCGCACGGATCGATTGAAGTTTTCCGAATTCTGGATTTTTGACATATTTTTAGCTTTGGTTACCAATAGAATTAAAACATAGCTTAAACTGGTGATTTTCATTAAAGCTTGGACAATGGAAAATCAGTTGACAGCAAGATCAGTGCACTTCCATAATCCATTGATACCAACAATTAACTTTCAAATGAAGCGTTTGCATAGTTCAGGTATTCTGCATAGATGGCGCTAGTGTCAGACGTCTCGCTCCACACTTTGCATTGGGCGATATTGTGGCGACCATGTAATATCGACGACTATATTAATTATTGGATGGCAAACTAGATACGCTCGCAATTCCTTTTGAAGCATATGGGTGCGAACTGGTGGCCATCAGTGTCCAAGTGTAAACATTTGAATAGCAAATGTACGGATATCAGCAGAATACACGGTGAGCTTCCATCTTCTAAACATTTTGCACAGCGAGGTATACTTAGAATCTAATACATTCTAAGCATAGATATTCATGAAGTATTGGTGGAGCCTACCAGCCAAAATGTACGTCGTCGACATGTTCACTGAACATGTCGACGACGTAGGCACCTATGTTTTTTGGAGGAGCAAATAGGGCCAAAGCTGCAGTCTATAGGTGACGTTGATCGAGCGACGTCGATGAAATGGAGAAACATGGCAGCACAGTCAATATCGCAGTCAGTCGCAAGCGCTCCCCGGGTCGAAACCGGCTCAACAGACGAGCAGTCTCAACAGCGACAACATGATGATACACCCGAAGTATCTGCCGATAAATCAGATGAGTATGCCATGCCATATTGGCACTTACCTAAGAGAAGTAAACCACAAAATCTGACTGCCGTTGCGGAGACACTGGACGCTACCGATACCGGTGCAAGAAAGGCGTCTAAAATATTGACATCGTTTCTGTCGCTTTGGGAGAAGAAGTGTGGGTGTAATCACGAAATCGAAGGTGCGAAAAGCTATTGATGTGAGCAGAAAGTGTAGAATCGTTATATTCTACACTAGGCACTTCTACTTCTAAGTGTATGATATAGCGGAGGACTACTGCTGTATTTTATGATGGCAATGACGACCAGACGAAAGGGGAGGGCATTGTCAAATCGGGTCGTTTGTCGTATGAAAAGATGAGTGTACAGCATGTCTCTGTAAATATGCATCCCGGAGATGTGCATGTAGTTCATTTTGTGTGCGACGGAAAGCACACCAGGCACAGTGACGCGCAAAAGCTCAAATATTTCTGCATGATCGTATGGCAGGTGTGCAAAACATTGCCTTCATTGGTGGCGATGGAACCAACCAGGTTGTTTGGTGGAAGGGGTGATGGATGGCACATTTTGAACAACTGATGGGGCGACCTGTGGGTAGAATTCTTTGCTTGTTCCACCAGGCGGAATTGCCCCATCGAGCTCTGTTTGGACTGATGGACGGAAAAAAACAACCGGGCCCAGCACGTTCTCTGGGCCAATCTGAAAATGTATTGTGGGATATTTCCACAAGCTAGATGTCGTTGCATTTCCTACAATAAAGTTTGAGGATGTTCCAGAATTGCCATCACGTGTGGAGCAGGGCCTAAGCACTGATATGAGGCTGCTGTATCAATGTGCTAAGTCCTCGACCAATGGCACCACTGATGGTATGTGTGATCGTGTGCATGACAAAAATGTACATGGCGAGATGGTACACGGCCCAGATCCGTATTCTACGCTATTATTTCCCTGTATCTGAGCCATCTGTTCCACTATGCACCCTAGTTAAATATGTTGTGTGTGTGTGCATGTGCCAACTGTGATGGCAATGAAAGAGAAGTGGGATGTGGTGCATGGGCCCGGCCGGCCACCTGTGCGAGCAGATGAGTCGACAGAAAGAGGATTTTCACGGCATGGAGATCGAAACCATTGCAAAGACCACGACGAGGAACATGCATATGGCACACCCCGAAAACGTTATGCTGGCCATGCTGGGTGGTGACAATGACAAAGAGGTCAGGATGGAGGCTGTCAGCATGATCAAAACCGTGCGCCAAAAGAATAACCTCTCCACGGAATCGGGCACAATTCGGACATTCAAATTATGTTCGGCCATTGTAATCTCCCCGCGTGAACTGGTGTGCTGAGTCATACACGAAATTGGCTGACGTTCATCAGTGTGTGACAGACGGGCAAGATATAGAACAGTGTTTAACACGAAAAATGAATGAGGAAAACGTACTAAAGTTCATCGAAGAACCATTTCAGATAGGAGTTCCTTGTCACTTGCAGTCAACTGAGAGGTAAGTAAAACTGACAACGGCAGTGGTAGTCGGTGCCGAAAGACAGGACGTAAACGCCCGAAACAAAATACAATTTAAAAAAATGCACCCAAGTCAGGCAACGAAGAAAGTGCACAATGTCTCTGGCGCACATGATCATCGTGGCAGTGTGGCGTCCGCTGCAAACCGTAATGTGTGTGCAATGCAAGCAATGCAATGAAATGCAAGGTGTAGTTGGCGTAGTCGGTGTAGTCTGTGTAGTCTGTGTAGTCTGTGTAGTCTGTGTAGTCTGTGTAGTCTGCGTAGTCTGCGTAGTCTGCGTAGTCAGTGTAGTCTGTGTAGTCTGCGTGTAGTCTGTGTAGTCTGTGTAGTCTGTGTAGTCTGTGTAGTCTGTGTAGTCTGCGTAGTCTGCGTAGTCTGCGTAGTCAGTGTAGTCTGTGTAGTCGGCTTAGTCGATGTATTGGTGGCTCATTTATTCATGGTGAAGCTGGAAAAACAAGTCCTCGAGTCGTTCCAGCATACAATCAGTGTGTAAAAAAGACATGTCGACGTACCTTTAGTAGTGGTCAATGAAGTCTTGGTCGCAGAACCGTACCAACGTCTGAATAGTTTGTTTCCGAATATTCAATTCACAGTCGAGATGGAAGTACATGGCACTCGACCGATGCTAGACGTACAAGTAGGAAGGGCACAAGGGAATCCCTGACAACAACCGTGCTCAGGCAGATCACTCACACTGACAAATATTTAAACATCAACTCGCACCACAGTATGAGATATACGGAGTCAGTGGTGCTGGTAGTCCTAAGCATACGTAATTGATCTGGTCCGATGTGGGCGACCAGGCGGGTGAGAGCAGACAAGTTAAAACAATCCTGAAGCTAACTAGCTACCCAGAACAGGAACGGAGGACAACACGTCACACAATGGGACAGAAAGCAATCGGGAGTTGTGAAATCTCATGAACCACGGACACCTGGTGATCATACGAGTGACGAAAAAAGAGTGTAAAAGGTAAAAGAATAAGAAAAAAAGTAAAGTAAAGTAGAGCAAAAGTAAAAGTACAAAGGGTAAAAGAGTGACGAAAATAATAACTAGGATACTTCAGCTGCACGCTTAGGCAGGTATAATGCCAGAGGAAAAGCTTCGCAGTTGGTTAGCGTGGTCCAAAGGCAAGATTGATAAGATCCAAAACTCATTCCTTATTTTTCATCATGTCTGTCAGTGCCCCAAAGTTTATATGGGAGAAAAGTGTACGAGCGCCTAGCGCGAGGGAGGGAAAATAAGAGCGAAATCAAAATAAGAAACGTGAGAGTAAAGCACTCTGAACCCTCAATGCACGTGTTAGAAACCAGGTACACCGTGTCGTGGAGACGCGTCTACGTTCTGGCCTTGAATACAGACTGCAATAAGAGGAAGATTACAAGGAGGGTATTTTCACCCTCAAGGGAAGGCCCGATAAACCCATGCACATCAAATTGGACACTGCTGTGGTCCAAGTGTACAAGATCCTGCACTAGCTGGCGAGCTAATAAATGACTGATGTAGGCAAGCTTTGCAGAATATTGCTGAACGTTTGTGAAACTCAGCTGTGTAACGAACTCGATGTTAAAGTTTAATTATGCTCGTAAATTGTGATGTACTTTTGGAACTGTACTGGTCGATCCGACACCACCAGGCTGACGAAGGCAATCGCAGGGTATTCGAAATGTGTCATTTTTTAAATTGAAAGCTGGAATAAGAGCAAGCTATTTTCAGATATCCGGAAGCAATCCAAATAGATTCGAGTGGAATTATTCGATCAGGCCTACCTTGACCATACAAAAGTGTCGTCGGCACATCTTAACCACACTTTAAGTTGTACAGGAGCGATTCAAATGGTTGCGTACATATAACACATATATATGAAATATACTTGCATATATATGTGCATATATATAAATATATATATACATATATATATATATATACATATATATATATATATATATATATATATATATATATATATATATAGATATATATATATATATATATATATATATATATATATATATATATATATATATATATATATAGATATATATATATATATATATATATATATATATATATATAAATATATATATTTATATATATATATATATATATATATATATATATATATATATATATATATCTATGTATATATATATATATATATATATATATATATATATATATATATATATATCTATGTATATATATATATATATATATATATATATATATATACATAGGGGGTGACAATTTTAACCGTATTCTTGAAATTACGCATATAATAGTGATGAAGCCTGCGCAGTGTCGCTTTAGACAACCTCGAATAAACGCCACCGAGCAAATATATCTGGACCGACGCCCCGTCCGTTCACCATCTATTGCGTGTGACTGACAGTGCATGTATTGCGGACACGTTAGGTCGAAGATTGCATGCTGCCCGCGGCATTGTCCGCGTATCCCTGCGACCAATGGGTGTGTGAGCAAGCGTACTATTGAATGCACCCAAATTATCATCGATCGGGCTGTAGTACTGTTTTCCATCGTACGTATTTCATCACACAAAACATGCCGCACAAACCGCTGGTTTATTCACTGCAGCGCGGGGCGTCATATTGCCAGCAGTCAAACACGATGTGGGGAGGTAGGTAGGATACTGGCGTCGATATCTACTTTCAGTAGTCCAGTTCAGCTCCCATTAAAGACGAAAACATCCCTGTTTCGCCGTGTGCAATTTCAACGCTACGCAACTTGCCTGTAGAAGTTAACATGAATGTGAATGAATGCAGTGCTTTTCGGTGCATTAGGCGGGCGCAGATGAGTCAGTGCCAAGCTTCCTCGCCAATTACGGCGGTCGAGGCTTCTGTTACCACGTGGCTGCACGCTCCACGGCTTGAATGTGAACTTGATAATTTTAGAGTTCATCGCGGCGCCAGCGACACGCTGGATGTCCTTGTTGGAAGCCTTCGACAGCAGTGGCGGGCAGGTAACACGTGCGGACTCCCAGTCAGTGAGGTCCCCGGCGAGCCAGCATCAGTCTGACTGCTCTGCTGCATCGCCGTCGGCTGCCATTGAGAGCAAGATGGCTTCCGGGTGAGCCCAGTAAGCGTTCCTCGGATGACGGGTTCAACCACGGCCCGATTTTCGCCTCACAGGCCCTACAACAGGCGTAGAAGCCGTCTCTTCAGATTGCATGACGGCTGCAGGGTGCCAATGTGAACGCGAAGTAAACGCGACGCCGGTGTGAGCCACCTTGCATGGCTTAGCGTAAGAGCTCTCATGTTGAAAACATCTTGTGGGACATTGTCGGACTATACAGCGATGCAAAGATTATTTTTTTTAAATCTGAGTCAAGAGCACGCATTACTTCTATCAGGGGTTATATCCACCTTCCTCGGAAATGGTTGAAGCTGAATTGGATGTAATGTCTCCACCCTGCTGGGCTCCTGCTTCCTGAGCGGGCAGCTGAGGGATTTTGGTCTTGTTGGCACACCGAGCGTTCCTGAAACATCTTTTCTAAGCTACCTTAACTCGAATGTAACTGGCATGCAAATGCATGCATCGCTTTATCTTGCCCAAACTCAAAGTGACGACAGATACCTGCGTTAACCCCAGTATGCATGGCGGTTCCGTCACAGATCATAATACACATATCGTCCACGTTATACTCCACAGACTGCAGTTCGCTGAACATATCTGCAACTGTTCTTGAAAGTGTCGTGAAGTGCGCGAGATATTCTCCACCGGCTCAGCTACCACTACAACATGCTCTTCTTGCACAATTGTCCTCAAATGGTATGGTACTTGGTTTTTGTACGACGCACCCGACTGCTGGGTCGTATAGCGTCACCAACCTCTCACGCCGGTTGGTCGCGAGTGGACTCGGTAATCCCGCCGGTTATGTTGTGGGATTCGAACCTACGACCTTATGATCAAGAGTCCAACTCCATACCGACTGAGCTATCGTGGCCCCCGCACACAATTGTCCTCTGTGAAGACGTACTTGAAGCGCGTGTGTGCTCCGTGTCCGTGAAGGCTCGGTCTTTCCCTCCATCGAAATATAATGCACTCAATCCCTTCCTCTGGGCTCCTACAGATTTGTTTGTTGGTTCATTCCTTCCGCTTTATCTCTGTCTGTCCAGATAATTATTTGCATCACGACACGACACCTCTGACGACACGTCAGCGGTCATTCTTCGTACATCAAGCTGAAATCGTTGATCAATTGCGGCTGGCGCTCGACTCGACATCCCATATCGGTCAGCTGCTAGGGCGATTTGTGTCAGAACGTCAATTTTGAAAGTCCGAAACGAGGCTCTCGCACACTAAGATTTCGGTCTCCTCCGCATTCATGCCGCTGGTCGAGGCAACCATCCCGGAGATGCCACCTTCAAAAGATAGTTCCAGTTCGGACGTTTCTGGACGTTCGTGCTGAGTTACCGCCTTTTGTTCTTGTAGCGCAGCTCGTCTGCTGTTTGGTGCCTGCGCCGTCTTCCGAGCAAATCTGCTCCACCGATACGCATCAGTCCAGGACCTCGTTAGCTGGTTAGCAACGGTACTTTAATGACTGGCACTTCCTTTTTGTTTGGATCATTTGCATGAGTTGCAGTTCGGACATTTGTAACTGGCTATGTCCATTAGTTGATGAAACTACTGTCCGAACGACATCACAGAAGTACCCTCCCGCCTGGATTTTGGCAACTGTCCTGCCTTCAGCCTTCGTGCGTGGCAGTCACTCAACAGCTGCTCTACTATTCTCTGGGTTGTAATAGGAATACCTTCGTGAGCCCAGATATTAGAAACCGAGGCTGCCACGGCGCTAATTGCCGTTCGCATTGGATATTTCCGGCCGCCATGACTGGTGCACAGATCAGAGTAATTTTCGCAAGCACTTCTTGCTTGTCGCTTGTCTCTCTTTCACCACATTCTTTCTTGTTCGCAGAACGTTTGACTTCATACCATATGTCTGACCAAGAGCAAAGTATCCTGTGCCGCTCCTTCGTGATCTATGTGATGTCATGTTGTTTCACCAAAACACCACGGATTGTATAACACACCGCGTCGGCGCACTACAAACGTTCTGGCGTAGCTGTCGTACCGCTGCCGTGGCTGCGTGGTCGCATCAAATCCCCCGCCCACCACTTCCCTCCACCAAGTCCCTCTGCTGAGCAGTCCAGAGGTACTGCCTAAGACATGGCATTGCCACCCTCGGGTCACACCGATCTTCTCCCACTCCACTGTTTCCATCCGACACTGGGACGTGACAAAACAGACCAAGCGTGGTGGCCGCGTTACCGTGCACTTGCCACTGCTGAGGCGTGGCACAGCGGATCACTTGTCACTGCTGAGGCGTGGCACAGCGGATCACTTGTCACTGCTGAGGCGTGGCACAGCGGATCACTTGCCACTGCTGAGGCGTGGCACAGCGGATCACTTGCCACTGCTGAGGCGTGGCACAGCTCACGCACTGCTGAGGCGTGGCACAGCGGATCAACCATGGTGACAAAACACATCTTCTTCGTGATGAAGTTATCGTGCATTGTGAAGTTGAAGGGTGAAATATTTATTTATTGGGCGGTCCTTCACCACTATTGCCAGCACCTCGCATACAGTATAAAAGTTAACCGTTGAGGATTGAGGGTTTGATATCGTGCTCTTTCCATACCACAGCATAATATGGCTTAACGAACTGGCGTTTGCGGTCGGCATCTCGTGCAAATTGTCACTCATTGTCAAACTAAGACTCTCCTACTCTATATCAAGCGAATTCCAGACGGTTTATGGTGCCACGCGGTCGCGCTCTTGAAACGCCATCAAATGCTATTATCAAAAATAGCGTAGGATGGCCTTTGACTGAATTAGTTTTTTTAACCTTAAGATTATAACATGATTACAATGCCCGACGTTTCGGTGTGATACCTTCTTCAAGGGCAACAAAAAGCGGAAAAGTTTTGCAGTCAGAATGCAAAGCTTGTTCGTTTTTCGTTGTCCTGGAAGAAGGTATTACACTGAGACGTTGGGCATTGTAATCGTATAAGCATCCTTATGGTAAAATACTAGTACAGTTAAGGGTCATCTTACGCTTATTTTGAACTGTCTGCCATTCAACAACATGCGTATATACATATATATATATATATATATATATATATATATATATATATATATATATATATATAATATATATATCGATGCAATCGTGAACGCCTCGCTTAAGGCTCATACTTGCGTAAATTCAACGCACTTCCTCACCGACGAGTTTCGTAGAAACGGCACAGGTGCTTCGATTGCTGTTTTCGAAGGACGAATTGCATTTTAAAGCGCATACTCAAGTTTCTATGGCATTTACACGTTTATTTCTTTTCATGACGCTGTTCAACTGCAGGCCAAGGAACTAGAGTTCGTTTATCGGATCAGTCTCCGTACTCGAGGGTGAGGTGAAGGGGAATGTTTTATTCCGGTTTCGTGAGGATCCAGGGAATATGCGGTGGGGTACCTACACTTCGTGATGGACGGCTTTACCCTCCATTGGCCGTACCAAGCAGGCATACCGAGCAGGACGAGGTGGATGGCAAGCTGACATGCATCCGTGTTCTGTTGTGTGGGCCACAAGGCCATGTCGTTCGCGTGTACGGCTACTTGGATATCGGGCGAAGGGTTTGAAAGCACATTGAGCCCTGTTCTGCTGCACCCAGTGTCCGATCGCCTCGGCGGTGGGGCCGTTGGACAGAGGTGCACAAAACGTCAACAATGTCACCTACAAGCATTGAAACCCATAAATCTGTCACATTTCAAAACTTTCGGATTTTGCCGAACCTCTCCAATAGCACAGGTCCCCCAAAATGGCATAGCACAGGTCTCCAATAGCACAGGTCGACAAGCGGTACCCCAGGGGCGTATCCAGCCAGGAATTTTCCAAGGAGGGGGCGGATTTTGTAAAGGAGATCAAGGTTACCCCACACATTTTGAAGTCCACGAATTTCGGGAACTTTATTTCAAAAGGGTCCGTTTTCCACTAATTTTCATTTTTGTTCTTTTTAATGATCATTGGGGACCCAGCTCATCTGATGGCCTCCTCCTCAAATTGTAAGCACACATGGCACTGTAATAAACTAGGAAGGCAGACAGACAAGGCATACATCTATATGAAGGATGTTAAACTGCATTGGAAAAAAAACTTCGATGCAGCATTTGGCATAGGTATTTGGCATAGTATTTCGCTTGGCAACGCTTGCATGGACCCGCACACTCTCGTAAGGCTTCGGACGCATTCGTGAGGGCTCGTGTACGTACACAAGGCCCCACAGACGTTCGCAGGAGCCTGTACCCGTTCACAAGAACCCGTACATGTTCGGAATAGCCCGTAAGCATTCGTAAATACCCGTATGGATCGTGGGCTTTCGTAGGGGCCCGTAGGCTTTCGTAAGAGCCCGTAGACGTCTGTGAGCGCTGTAAGACTTTCATAGGAGGCGACGTTCATGCCGTCCAATGATCATAACTCCTCATGATCGCAGCTTCCAAAAGTTGCCAGACAACATCCGAAATCTCCCGGACAGGGAGCGTTCATAACTTCCCATGATCACAACTTTCCATTCGGAAAATGCCCTTGTAGATGACAGCAGCGGTAGTCAGCTGCTGCAGTAAACTTGTGTTCTGCCAACAGATGGCAGGCGCATGCGGTGGCTAGGTTAGGTTAGGTTAGGTTAAGTTGGGTTAACCCATGCACGCTCTTGCCATCTATCGACCAAAAGCAATGTACACTAAATTTGCTGACTGGTGCTGCCGTCTACGGAGAGGATTTTCCGTACGTGATGTTATGATCATGGGATGTTATGATTGCGCCTTGTCCTGGCGCTTTTGGATGTCTGGCAACTTCGGGACCTTACAATCGTGGGAAGTTATGATCATGGGAAGCTATGATACCAACCCTTACAGGGGACAGCAGTCGTTCGTAAGGGCCCGTAGGTGTCTGTAGGCGCTTGTTGACGTTCGTATGGACGCGCAGATGTTCCTAAAGGCCCCTAGGGCATCCGTAAGGGTCCCTACACGCCCGAAGGGCCTGCAAAGGACTGCAGAAGTGCGCATATCAAATATCGAAAGGCCTGCAGAAGTTCGCAATGGCCAGAAGACGTCCATAGGAGACCGTAAGAATTCGCAAGGGCTCGTAGAAGTTATTAAGGGCTTGAGAACAGCCCGGACGGTCATATCAAGTGCTGTTGTCCTGTCTATCTCCACCGTCTACGGTGATCCCGTAGACGGTCGGTTGGCTGGTTGGCTATTGTTTTTTACGACACGTCGACCGTTGAGTCATATAGCGTCGCCAATCTCTCACGCCGATTGGTCGCGGGCGAAGAGTAGCGACAGGTGAGACTCGAACCCACAATCTTTCGATTGTGAGACGAGCATCTTACCCCTAGACCACTCGTCCCCATCCCGTAGACGGATGCTAACGGGCCGCGCCAGGGGTCCGAGGAAACCCAATGGGGAGAGGGGGCGACCACCTCCGCCCCTTGACTATGACCCTGCGGTACCCTGATGCTATATGAAGGCCTCCACCTGGTCCGCGACTGAGTGCGTCTTATTTGTTCTATGTGGCTATGCATGTTTGTAGTGCAGTTGTTTGATGAATGCAGATCACAAAGCCCCAACATTAGGAAATCAATCAGAGTATTGTTCAGCACAAGATGCTGAAGGAATGTATATGCATCATGTTTGTAGTATACAGGTTAATAACTATATTTGCGTATATGTATATATATATATATATTGTGGATATATTAAAAGCTAACTTGATCTTCAAGATCCAGGAACGACTCAATGTTCGAAAAAATGGTAAATATATATTGTGACGTTTCGGCCATAGGCCACTGTCAAACAATGCACTCGTTGCGATCGGCGAACAGGTCGACAATTCAAATTGCTGCAGGCACAAAAACTTGACAAAATCCATTCACCACCTCCACTGCGAGAAAAAAAAATCGAAGAAAAAAGGAACACACGCACTTACAAACGGCAAAAAGGAAAAAACCTAACGTACACATGCATATACATCGACGGCAGGTGAAAGCCGTCGCGACACGAAGGCGTCTACCTGGCGGCAGAGTGTACACAGTTGTGATATCAAGGTTATACCGCTTACACACATCAATATGCAATTCATTTGCCTTTCTCTAAGACCCTGCGTACGCGGTAATTTTTCAGCCACACGCAAAACATCGGTAAAACTGGTAACCTACGATACATGCCATGACGATTGGTAGGAATTCATACTTGGTTTCAGCTCACGAATAAACAGGGATTCTAAGATTTTTAAGTCCGCGCCGTCTTTCGCTATGCCTAGGATATCTATATTGAAATATAGAGTATATGAATATATATTAAACAGGCCTGAAAGGAAGATGTCGAGTAAAAAATGCAGTTTATAAGGTGACATGCATCACTTGTCCGTCCGCTCTCTATGTTGGGGAAACGATTCGCCCAGTAAGGGAAATATTTAATGAGCATTTGGGAGATGCACGTCTCCGGCGTCCCTTCACTCCCCTAGGCGAACACATGGCCAAGCATCACTTGAACATGAACCATCCGGAAACCAATGAAAATTTCAATATAGATATCCTAGGCATAGCGAAAGACGGCACGGACTTAAAAAATCTTAGAATCCCTGTTTATTCGTGAGCTGAAACCAAGTATGAATTCTCACCAATCGTCATGGCATGTATCGTAGGTGACCAGTTTTACCGATGTTTAGCGTGTGGCTGAAAAATTATCGCGTACGCAGGGTCTTAGAGAAAGGCAAATGAATTGCATATTGATGTGTGCAAACGGTATAACCTTGACATCACAACTGTGTACACTCTGCCGCCAGGTAGACGCGTTCGTGTCGCGACGGCTTTCACCTGCCGTCCATGTATATGCATGTGTACGTTAGGTTTTTCTTCCTTCTTTGGCGTTTATAAGTGAGTGTGTTCTTTTTTCTTTGCTTTTTTATCGCAGTGGAGGTGGTGAATGGATTTTGCCAAGTTTTTGTGCTTGCAGCAATTTGAATTGTCGACCTGTTCGCCGATCGCATTGTTTGACAATGGCCTATGGCCGAAACGTCACAATATATATTTATAATTTTGTCTAACATTGAGTCGTTCCTGGATCTTGAAGATCAAATTAGCTTTCAATATATCCACAATGATTGACCAGGAAATACGGGCATTTCTAAACTATGTACATATATATATATATATATATATATATATATATATATATATATATATATATATATATATATATATATATATATATATATATGTATATTTATCGCAACTGGACTATGCACTCACCGGTGTCCAGGCAGATGCCCATGTCCTGGAGTGGTGCTGACAGCAGCGTCACAGCAGCGTCACGGCAGCACCACGACAGCGTCACGGGGGCGGACCGCCACGCGGCGCGTCACCGTCGCACCTGACGGCGGCCGGCAGACGGCGCGCGGCCATCCGCCGGCATCATGAGTTACTCCAGTGACGTCACACGGGCCTGCGGGCTTCTGGCGGCCATCGATCGGTGCATGAAACATGCAGGTGTCAGAGAAGCGGTCGCCGGTCGCACTTCCGTCCCGAACTGGCCGACAGGAGCGTCACTGGCCGGCGCACGACATGTCGACACTGTACAGTAATCCTGAACTCTGGCCTTTGCTGTGACGCGCAACCACAGGCAATCACTTTACTTGGTGACCAATTGCCCCTGGGTTACGCCAGTGTAATGACCCCACAAAGAGCTTACTAGACCTAACAGTGTCCTGTTTTGCATGCGGACAGGGTAGAAGGAGGAGGCCTCACCCCCCCCCCCCCCCAATCATGCTTATGATTTTCGTCAGTCAGTGGCCATTCCCATTGTCTTGAAGTTACTGGGGAGGGGTAGTGGTGCAGCGAGGTTTTGGTCCAGGGGGAGGGGGTGAACATCTGAACAGAATCACCTACCTACTTAGTACCTACTTCACTCCTCTTTTCCGAAACTCCTCGAATTTCGGCCCCCGGATTTTCAAGGGGACCGGATGTTTATATACATTTTCATATATATATATACATATATATATATGCATAGACAAAGATTGTTAGCTACGTGGGCCAAAACGGCACTGCGTGCTTGTGTGGCTAATGCGAGACCTGCAATCGAAGTACAACAAACTGGTAAAAAACAGATAAAAATCCAACGGTTTAGCTGCCGACATCAACGAACAAAACAAAACCTGTACCAGAAAATAAAGAAGCATTAACACATCTCTAATGAAAGCATAAATATTACTGGCTTGGGTACAAATACGATTGCTCATCTCCATGGACAAAATTGCTTCTTTCGGTTATCTGGTACGTTCAGATGTAGTTTAATGGGATTCATGATAAGGGTGAGACCCGCATTGTTCTGCCTTTTCAACACATTCATCCTTCCTCAAAATAAGGCGTGAATACCAGTGGGGGAAGATAAGTGCAAGATTTGAGGACAGGAAAAGGACTACCAACATGCCTGTCCAGCTATGCCCAATACGTAGCATCCGGCAATTTATTATTTATTTTTATTTTCGCTTAATCGGTTCCACCCCGGTCCAAGGCGAAGCAAGTGGCACAGCTGAAGCGGCCGTCATCACAGCTATCGCCGGGCTGTCTCATTCGCCATCGCTGGAGCGGCCGAGCTGTTTTAGCAGCTGTGGTCAGGCAACTGTGACGGCTGTGTCCGCTTGGGTGGCCATCACCGCTAGGACGGCTGTGGTCGTTGGGGCGACCGTGGCAACAGGGGCGGCCGCCGCCGCTGAGGTGACGGTGGCTGAACTTCCCAGTTCTCGGCAGCGTTTATGGTTTTCAAGAATATCCTATCTCTGAGGCTGGCCCTCAGTATTACTCGCATCCATCGCCAGTTCTCAAGGACTCTCTTAGCTATCAGGGGATCCGATCACTCAGGTGCCCATCCCAGTGCTCAGAAACATCCCAATCCAGTCCTCTTTGGTTCTCAGGGGACCTATTCATCCATCATGAGCCCTCTCCAACTTGCATGGACAATTCCCAGTCCTCGACAAACGTGTCTAGCTTTCATTGGTAGCTTAAGAAGGTCCAAAGTAACTATTAAGTTACTAAACATAAATTTGATCAGATTTTCACAAAGGAGATGCTTTACGATGTGAAGGTTTAATTATTAGTGTCATATTTGTGTTGAAAACAAATGCCGTATACCACGGAGCCAGAATAAATGAATAAAATAGACCCACTTTCCATGTCAAATTATATATTTTCCATAATGTAGGCACTTCACAACTTTGCACAGTAACACGTTATAAGCCTGCGTAAATTGCGGTGAATACTCCAGCCAAAGGTAAGCACAACAGAACGCAGCTGCCTTTTCTCGTACAGCACATCTTTCTTCCCTTTACTTATGAATGTTGGATGAAGAGGCAGGGGTCCGTTCCTCACACGTTCGGACTTGGAGAAAAATCACATTGACTCGTTTTGCGTCTTTGACTTCGTGATATTCTTCATCCGTTTCAAAGTTCCCAAGAAATTGATATTCAAAGAACCGGTTCACGATTGAGAACAGGTAATGAATCGTGCTTATCTCATAATCGTCACGTTGGTTTTTTTTATTTTCATGAAGGCTTTCTACAGAGGTTCACTTCTAGGCATCACTTCACGTTATTCCATTTTGGTGGGATTGATGTACCTTGGGTCGGGCAAGGGTCGCGAAGCCATTATATATTTTAGTCTCTTTAGACTATTCGTCAACTCCGTCTTCGCCCTCATGGCGAACGATTATGAAGTATCTCGGTTTTCTAATGACATTTCCCTGTCCCGTGTCGTTATCCAGACGGAGTGAGGAGGCAAGCGACGCGAACGAGCCACTCCACCCCGACAAACGAATCTGTTTGCTTGGAAGGGTTTCAAGATTTCTCTTAATTCAGGGCACTGAATATGGGAAGGCACACATCAAAATAATAGTCTGGCATTGCAACATTGATTGGTTTATGTTGAAATGTACCGAAGCCTCCAGTTTCTGAGATATGACAACATATTCAAAATATTCAGGCATAATACATTTCGATTCATTGATTAGATCCAACTTTGCGTGCCGATATATGCCAAGGCATCACGGGCGCGATAACAGTCTACTGAGAATACAATTCAGGTAAAAATATGCCAGGCAAAATGCGTCCTGAATGGATGATCGCCACAAACCAGATAGAACAACGGTGCCAGGGCAGCACCAACCACGTGAGCACGTGCATTTGGTCTGCTAGAGCACCTGTGATTTCCAAAAATGTATTAATCATACCTAATCAACTTTTGTCTCGATGAGTTTTCGTCGCCACCAAATATGACACATCCTAATACTGTCCCCCTAACCACGTGAGCACATACAATTCATGTAGTATGGGACCTTCGTTTTTGCACATAAAAATGAAGAGAGTAAAATTGAGTCCGGAATGGATAATCGACCCAAACCAGGTACGAAAATCCGCAGTCGCTGAACTACGACCGGCTGAAGATAGTCGGCTCCTCCGTCCAGCTAGCGGCAAAGCTGGCAGAACAGCGTCCCTCGAACCTCCAAGCATAGGGAACAAACCATCGAACGGACAAACCCTGCGACGATCACTCACAATCGTATGCTCTGCATGCTTTACTGGTGTGTGCAAATATCAGAAACAAAGTAGACTTGAAAGATTCGGCCTGACCTGTCCAGGTCAGGCTATATCACAGTTGCTAGGTTTGTAACTTTGCAACGAAGCATCGTCGAATTTCGGAATGAACACGGAAAGTAGCTCTATTGCCGAAGAGTTCGCATGTTCTAAGCTGCGAAGATCTGACCCGTCTAAGTGTTCCTGCAAACCGTGAGCCATGATGTTGAATTTTAATACCAGCAACCCAGCAAGGCTGTTAATCGGCACCGTTCTTGCCACGAACAATGCAAGAGCTGCGGGTGGTTCTTTGTTGTTAATTCCTCTATGATAAGATGCGATGTAGTGCACATATTTATATTAAGTTATGTACAGCCACATCGCATCCCATTTTACCTAAATGTCTGAATCAGTACAGCTATTGTAGCGCGTCGCAAAATGTTGCAGTGCTAACATAACCTACCAATAAATATTTGAAGCCCCATTCAAATCTGAAGAGATTCAACTTCCTCGACCTCGCTTGCCAAACGTCGGGCAAGATGTCTTGCTGGTAAATAACGAATAGCACAGCAATGATGAATCGTGGAGGCTTCGGTAATATATTTTACTCTTCTATAATTTCTCCAGTCTGCTTCGACGAGAAACACTCTTTTCTCTCACTCCCTCTTTCTTTGTCTCTCTCTCTCTCTCTCTTTCTCTCTCTCTCTCTCTCTCTCTCTCTCTCTCTCTCTCTCTCTCTCTCTCTCTCTCTCTCTCTCTCTCTCTCTCTCTCTCTCTTTCTCTCTTTCTTTTTTAATCTCTCTCTCTCACACACACACACATACACTGTCTTTTCTCTTGCTTCTCGTATCGTGTTGCTGTAGAGTGAAATTGACTGTCACCGACATCATCACTGCATATTCTGTAAACTTTTAAGCGCCATAACCTATTTTAATAGATCTTGAAATGTCATGCTAAATGGAGGAATGTAAACACAGTCAGTAATTCAGATATGGAAGCCCTGCCACGCATAGCAGATTTGGGTAGTTTTAAACTTGAGGTATGATTCTCTGGAAGATGAATGTTTCATCTCCATTGGTTGGTTGAATGTATTGCACTTAAATGGTTATTCACGGATTTTGTAACTTAACTGACCCAGATGCATGTTGATTGTCATATTACATTGTAACACGAATAGCAGTTCACCAGACGAGCCTCTTCACGATTTCCTGATACGTTGCAATATAAGTTATACGATTTCACGGTAGTGAGTTTTATCACGTGTGCATGCATACTAACGATGTCAGCCTCCCTGGCATAGTGCATATACGTCGATTTCCATATTCAGCTTGACATAAGCTACTTCACAGACATTCCCGAGCTTACATCGACCGGCGGCGCTGAAAAGAACAGCCTTCACACACGCCACCGTAATGGTCGAGTTTTGCATTGTGCTCGGCGTAGCTGCACAAAGTTGGTCCATCGCGACCTATCGTGCCCGCGCCTCACGCTAACGAGTAGTCTGTGAGCGCGCTGCGGGGACATGACGGCCTGGGTGCGGTGCGTGGCGTGACCTGGTCGGCGAGAACGTCTGGTCGCACGGACACGGGTCCACTGTCGACCTTGCCGGCTGTCGCGCGCACGCGAGAGGTGCGTGCTGGCTGTCGCGTGACACGCCGCCCAATCGATGCCGTTATGTTCATGTTTTCGTCCGGCAAGCACAGTCGGTGTGTTGAAGATTGTCGCCGGCCCTGGTTAGTCCCCGGCCGTACCGGTCCGGTGTCCCTTGTCGCCGGCCCTGATCAGTCCCCCGGCCGTGCCGGTCCGGTGTCCCTTGTCGCCGGCCCTGGTTAGTCCCCCGGCCGTACCGGTCCGGTGTCCCTTGTCGCCGGCCCTGGCTAGTCCTCCGGCCGTACCGGTCCGGTATACCGGTCCGGTGTCCACTATCGCCGGCCCTGGCTAGTCCCCGGCCGTACCGGTCCGGTGTCCCTTGTCGCCGGCCCTGGTTAGTCCTCCGGCCGTACCGGTCCGGTGTCCCTTGTCGCCGGCCCTGGCTAGTCCCCCGGCCGTACCGGTCCGGTGTCCCTTGTCGCCGGCCCTGGCTAGTCCCCCGGCCGTACCGGTCCGGTGTCCCTTGTCGCCGGCCCTTGTTAGTCCCCCGGCCGTACCGGTCCGGTGTCCACTATCGCCGGCCCTGGCTAGTCCCCGGCCGTACCGGTCCGGTGTCCCTTGTCGCCGGCCCTGGCTAGTCCCCCGGCTGTACCGGTCCGGTGTCCCTTGTCGCCGGCCCTGGCTAGTCCTCCGGCCGTACCGGTCCGGTGTCCCTTGTCGCCGGCCCTGATCAGTCCCCCGGCCGTGCCGGTCCGGTGTCCCTTGTCGCCGGCCCTGGTCAGTCCTCCGGCCGTACCGGTCCGGTGTCCACTATCGCCGGCCCTGGCTAGTCCCCGGCCGTACCGGTCCGGTATACCGGTCCGGTACCCATTGTCGCCAGCCACTGGTCAGTCCGTCTGACCTGAACTCTATCGGTCAGGTGAGCCTGTCGCCAATTTCTCTGCGATCTCATATATCCTATAATAGCTGTGAAAATAATGCAAGCTCTATGATAATGCATTTGTCTTTGAAGCTGATTTTATGAACCGTCTCAGTGCGGCAGAATGTCCTATCCCCTCGCATTTTGGTAGGTCACTTTGGCCTTCCACCCCACCTTTTGTTTCAGGCTTTTGTGTTAGGCATGCACGGACGCTAAATAATCGCATAGTCGAAGCGTCCGAAAACCCAAGCAATCAATCAATAAATCAGATAGCGATGCGTGGTCACCACGCCATTGAAGCATCAGGGTTATCAAAAACATTTTTGTTTGCATTCTCTGACCTTCCAAACTAGGTCAGGCAGGTCCATGTCGGGGAGCCGACGGCCACCCAGCCGGCGCCATTGCTTTCAGGCGACCCGACCATTAAACAACTATAGTTCCTTGATTCAACACCAGTGACATGCAAGCTGAAGATCGCTGTCACCATAGATCGCGAGCACCATGACGCGTAACAAGGTCAAGATCGGTCGAGTTAAAGGCCAAGGTCAGGTCAAATGCGACGGAATGTGTAGTGAACTGTTGAAATTGACGGTTGGTGAAGCAGGTTGTGCTCAGGAGGGGTAACGGGTTACACCGACACCAAACCATTAAACAACCGTCAGACAAAAGAAAACCAAAATCAAACAATGAATTGCTCTTTCTTCAATAACTATAGTCCTTCCAGAAATGGCATTTACACAGTTGCGCCGTTGATACTTGCTAAGTTGGGAACCATTGTGCTATTACGGCACTACAATATATCGCTATATTACAATAGTCCTAATAATATTACATTGATTAGAGTACAAGTGGGTAAACAGATATACCTACCTATCTCCTCTGCTGCATAACAAGAAACACATTCATGAGAAACTCGACCATTTACAGTAAAGCTTGTAGGTTGTCGGAAGGTTCTCTGAGACCATCATACCTCCAGGAGATGAAGTGACCACTCACTTCGTCTCTTGGGTGATGGGTAAACCAGTTTTGAGGGACCTACTCATCTATCTGCTTAGATATACATTTCAATAGTAATGGATATGAATGTCATTCAGTCCAGAAATACTATGAGTTATCGGTTCAACGATCTTCCATGATCCAAGATCAAAACAGTTCATGGGGAAAGATGCCAGGATATACATTTGCTGAAAGGTCCTCCGGTATCTAAGGCCGCTAAAACTTGTCGCTAAAACTTGCAACTTCTATAAAACCAAAACCTAAGCTTTGAATATTGGACATTTATCGAGAGATCATATATGCTATGGGACAAGACTTTCAGTTTTACCGAGAGCTCTTAGAGCGTCCAAGATACCGGTTTTAGTTTTGTCGTAATATTTTCAGGATCACGGCCTTCATTTCATTTTCTTCGATCAAACTTTCAGGATACAGGGCCAAATCAGCTGTTGCGTAGGAGAATCCACTGGTCCAGCTGACAAATGGCACGGATTTGAGCGTTGCCAGGGGGACGAATGGACAACCCCTACCCTTAGGAATTCTGAGGGACCTCTCAGATTTCTAAGCTCGCCTTCAAAATCGCTTTAATTCGAAACGCCTCCCGAATGGGACAATATAGTGTTTTCTGGGGTTCTGTTGTGCACTGAGTCAAATTATGTGGTCCATTTTGGTGTACTGAGTACTGGTAGCCGGGAGAAGCGAGGGGAGGGGGTAATTAGGGTTGTCGATGTATTGATATACGGCCGGATGTCGGTTCAGGCAGCTGCTGATCGCAGTTATGAATAGGATATTGCCGGACTTGTCAATACTTGGCTAATACAGTGGGGGCCAACAGTAATATAGTAGGAATAGATTACCTTTAAAACATCAATATTATACCTAAATATAGCAGGCAATTCGTGAAGGGCCGCATCTATATTGCGCATACATCGTGCAACATCACTCAGGTTACACATCAGGTTATCATTAACATGTGTGCATACAGGTACGCACAGGAACATACAAATCACACATATCGATTTAGCCAAGTTTCCTGTCACTGATCCCACCCAGCGCGGCGATACCGTATTGCACTTATATTCTCTGGTGTGTGAATGCGTGTGTGTGTGACTTAGTCCTCGTCACTACAGCCCGAGTCGACAAGGCTCTCAGTTGAGTGCGAGTGGGACGTCACGGCTGTAACATCCGTTGTGCGCACGACTGACGTCTTTCTTGAGAAGAACGGCCGCCTCTTCTGCCAGGCTTACTCTGTTCCGGACACTTCTCCTGCAGCGCTCGGTGACTGAGGACGAGCTGATTAATGGGTCACTGGTGACAAGGAGAACCCCGGACTGGTCGGCCATGGTGTGCAGCAGGTCGTCTTTTAATGGGTCACTGGTGACAAGGAGAACCCCGGACTGGTCGGCCATGGTGTGCAGCAGGGCGTCTTTTAATGGGTCACTGGTGACAAGGAGAACCCCGGACTGGTCGGCCATGGTGTGCAGCAGGGCTGATCGGCCATGGTGTGCAGCAGGGCGTCTTTCCTTGCGTGGTTCAGGCGGCAGGCACGGACGTCCTTGTTCCTTGAATCCTGGGTTTCGTCATTCAGTAGTCCAAGCGCGAGCAGCAGCGCGTCCACAACGGCGTCTCCGTGCACCAATACCTTGTGGACCGCCGCCGGCATGGGATACCACCAGTATAACTCCACGTACAGATCAGGTGTCACAGCGCAGTACGTCTCGAATGCTCTGACGTCGATGGCGTATCCGGACGACATCGTCTGCAGGATGACGCTCATAAGATGGATCAGCTGTCTGTCTACACCGGTCACCGCTGCAAATTCCTCCTCGCTCCGGGACGCTGGTCTGGCGGTGTTGCCATCATTCGACGATCCTTGGCCACCGCTGCGAGACTGGTCAACGTGCAGATGTATTTCCTCCTCGAACTTCTTTTTCACTTCAGTTTTTCTGTCGTTATATGCCTCTTTATCTCCTGCATTTCGCATCTGCCACTTCTCCAGCCCTTCCCTGTATCCAATGTGCACTATGCATTCGAACATACATATCCAAGCGTGGAGGGTGCTCAGTCCTAACAGGCAACTAGCGAACATGTGGGTTGCTCATGATGATGGGAGTTGCACCACAGAATGCATAGCGCTGATGATATGCCGTTTCGGTGAGAGCGTTGACCACTTTTCCATCCACCATGGTTTGATGAAGGCCAAAGGTGACACTGAATTGCAATCCCGGCAGGCAGATGGCGTGCTGGTCCAGCGTACCGATCTTGGTTTGCCAGTACACATTCTCCGCTCTGCTGGATGCTGCTGTTTCCTTGTGGTACTCTAGTTCCATGGGTCGACAGAAGCGAGTCGATGAACAGGCCTGGTTCTGGCACACGATGCAGTCGTCACAGATCATCTGGAGCGGCACCAGGGCCGTCAGGAACACCTGCTCGTCCTGACCGGGGGCAGACATACCGGCCTGTTGTCTTGGTGTGGCGCCCGTCAATAACCACAGCCAATGCCTCCTCGTCACAGATCATCTGGAGCGGCACCAGGGCCGTCAGGAACACATGCTTGTCCTGACCGGGGGCAGACATACCGGCCTGTTGTCTTGGTGTGGCGCCCGTCAATAAACACAGCCAATGCCTCCTCGTTGCTTTACATTTTAGGTAATGAGGCTGGCCAACGCAGCAGACGGCGCACTTTGGTCGGACGTGTAGGAGTTGCCGTGGACTTTTTCAGGAAGAACGATAAATATTTCCGTCCCTCGGATCTCGACCTTCTTTTGGCAGCGTGCAAGTTTTATTTTTGACGAGTGCTTGGCTAGACTAGCTGTCACCGTTCTCTTCATATCTGCTGACTTCAACTGTCGTCAACTGTCGTCTTGATAATACCCTCATGCTGTCAATATGCTCAAAGTGTTTCCTTCTCAACATGGTTTGAAAGTTGCAGCATCATAGAGTTCCTAATCACGCCTGAACAAACCACGATATTAGTTAGATCAACAAGATATACACTTGTGTAGCTCAGTGCAGACAAATCTCTCTTCTCTACCAGTGGCTTCAAACTGACGAAGCTCACTGGTGTGTATCAGTAACCTGGATAATCCACATGCACAGGCCGGGTGACAAGGCCTATCACCCGACCTATCCGTGTCATATCGGTCAGAACCTCGCTCTCCGCTGATTTGACACCCATCGCATGCACCGGGACGACAGCGGACGGCCGCCAAGTAGGCCGTCAGCTGACTGAGGTGCCGCGCCGCTCCAGCGCATCCATACTAAAAGTAGAATTTATGGATTTTGGCGCAAAAAGGCGCAACTTTGGTCTTTGGATCCACGATCTGAAAGCATTGGTCTGTCGCTGTGTTTAAAGCAAAAATCTCCGCGGAACTCGGCGGAACTCACTTCATAACCATACACATGTCTTGGAAAGCAATTTTTATAACTTAGTGTTTCACTACCCGGGGCTTAATTGTACGAAACAGGTCCGAAATTTTCCGTAAAAATTTCGTTGGTGATGGTGTTCACAAGCAGATGAACCCAGCAGCCCCATGCTATGTTTACTTGCATGATGCCATCACTAAATCAAGACTTATAGCTTCATGGATGCAGTTAGTCTACAGCGCAGCTCGGAAACCGGTTTTAAACACCCCGGCATTGGCCGACTTTGACAGCATATTGCACCAACAAGACGATGGCGACGGCCAAAATAAATGTTACCATCAAATGTACCTTTCGTTTTTACATATGTATCCGTGATTAAAAGTAGCAAAGTTGAAAATGTATTTCTTGAATAAAAAGCGATTTTGAAGGCGATCTGGCCCACTGTGCGTCGAGGTGTTCCGTCGAACAATTCAACCATGCCGTGGACAGATCCGTGAATTGCATCATGCATAGACAGTATGCATGCATGCATGTCGCCAGCGATCACGTCACACCGCCATCAGCGGAGCCTACTGTCGGCCGACTCACCTGACATCTACACATAACACGCTGCTTGCCAGCGTGAGCTCCACACATACGCAAATACAGCCGCGACGCGCATGGAAAAAGGCGATTAACTTCGCGGTTCGCGCGGCACCAAAAAAGAGCACCGTCACGAACACACGTCCAGCACACGCAAACAACTCGGACCGTTCATATTTAGCTCCACTTGCATACGAAGAGACTCTTACACAAAGCACCACGCCGAAATAGTGATTTGCAGCGCTGTGTGCTGACGCCTCTGAGCTGAACACGCGCACCGCTGCCTTCCGGTCCCTTCAAACACGGCTGGTTGGTTGGTTATTGGTTTTACGACACGTCGACCGTTGAGTTATATAGTGTCGCCAATCTCTCACGCCGATTGGTCGCGGGCGAAGAGTAGCGACAGGTGAGATTCGAACCCACAATCTTTCGATTGCGAGACGAGCATCTTACCCCTAGACCACTCGTCCCCTTCAAACACGGCGATGCCAGGTAGAGGCTATGATACTCACTACGTTTTCCCAATCCAATTTCGCATCGAATAATCTGCATAGAAGCATCCACGAACAAAGGTTGAGCTATCACTTTTGCAAAGTATATGAAATTATCACTCCTGACTTGAACTTATCGTTGCGTTTCTCTGTTTTGACCGAGTATTTTCGTTGTATACTAACAACCTGTTTTGCTGCTCTGTTGTAAATATGTATTGTAACTAAGCTATGGTCCATATTTACACCCAGAATGATCATTTCTTACCTACTGCAAAGTATTTTTAAGGGCAGTCGCTGCGCCACAATGTGCTAAATGTACTGGACTCGCTGACATATCGGACGATATGAATTGATGGTCACAAGTACTCGCAATGAATAAATAAATAATTAAATAAACATATAAATAAATATATATATATATATATGTGTGTGTGGGGGGGGGGGGTATGTATATGTATATATCATCAGATTCTCAACCTGAGGGTCCCAGCCTAAGCTCTTCGGACTTCCAGCCTGGCGTCATCAGACTCCCAGCTTGAGATCATCTGATCCTGGCCTGAACACCTTGGACACCCGACGCGAGGTCATCAGACTTCCAACCTGAGGTCATCGGACACCCAGCCTGACGTCACCAGACTCCCAACCTAAAGCCATTGGGCCTCCGCCAGAGACAAACGTGGCTGGTGTAAAAGTGCAGAGATTGGCCCCACACGATGCAGGCTGTAAACAAACATCTCGTGCCGGCGACATGCAGTTAACAGTTATTTAAATATAGCTGATGTGTAGCACAGCGCATCGCCGCATGTGGAAAGCCCTAATAGGTGGCGCGCTTGTCTTGCAATTGTCATGTCTCGGGGGCGGGGGGGGGAGAGTTATTTTTGGGCGTGCCGGACCATAAAGGTCATTTGCGGAGCCTTTAAAGCGAGTACGTTACATGTCTGTCGCATACCTCCCTTCGCTGATCGCACGGATACGCCACGGAGTACGGACGCTGACGACAGAACCGAGAACTCGCGGACGAACGAGTCTCCGAAGACGCCAGCCACCATCGCCGCAGCCCACCGGCCGACCAGCCGCCTACCGCCAGCCATCAACCACCTGCCACCTGACACCACACACACGAAGCCTCAATCACCAATACACGCACACGCACCAAGCATCAAACCACACCTCCCCGCGCCATCGATATCTCCTCCTCCTCCACTCAAACACCAATCTCAACCTACCTCTCCTGAAACTGAACCTATCTCCAACCAAGCCTCTTCAAGCCTTCAAGCCTTCAAGCCTTCGTCTTCAAGTCCTCAACTACCTCTTCAAGACCTTCATCTGTGCAACTGTGCTAGTGCTGTGCCACATCTTCTACGCCGCCTACATCTACGGATCTTCCTCGTCTACAAGGTCAGTCCGGCGGTGCTGCCAAACCCTCCCACCCCGGGTTCCCTCCACTCCACCCCCTATTTTCCCTCTAGTGCCCTCTGCACGATATTTATCTGATCTTTCTGACCGTGCTCTCTTCACGCACATTCTCCGATTTCTTTGTGTTCTCTTCGACTTTTCTGCCCCTCTTTTACAATCTGTCGGGCTTCCTTCCCGCCCTTCTATACCCTCCGCCAGCTATTGTACTGTTCTGAGTTGCACACACACCTGCCACAACGCACCTTTTCCCAACACCACATACATCATAGACGCATACAACAGCCCACGGACCCACAGAACAACTATGGACAACGACACCACACCCACAGACGAGTTCTTCATCTGCCGCCGGGGAGATGGGGAGTCCATGGGCTCCCTCGACCCCTGGCGGGTAGATGAAGAATTCGCCACCTACACGGGAGCGCCCCTACACGCCAAATTACTCAGATCAGGGGCGCTCCTCATACAAGCAAATTACAATATCGACGCACGCCTCCTACCTACCATACACGCCATACTTAATATCCCGGTCTCCATCACCCCCACTACACACCTAAACACCTTGCAGGGAACCATCATGGCCAGAGAGCTGGCCGGTATATCGGCGGACGTCCTGGTCGAGAGGCTCCTCGACCAGCGTGTCACCGCCGTGTACCGGCCGGCCCCAAGAAACACACGCACCACAGGACTTCACATACTCACGTTCAACACACGCACATCACCAAAACACATCAAAGCAGGCTACCATAGATATCAAGTCAACCCACGCGCACCCCTCCCGCGACGCTGTGCCAAATGCCAGCGCTATGGCCACTCAAAGGGGGGGGGGGGGGGTGCCACAGCACCACACATACATGCGGGAACTGCGCGCAGCCAAACCGTACAGACCAGTGCAAGAGCGGCGAGCGCAGCTGCGCCGCCTGCGGGGGAGGCCACGTGGCATCGGACGGGGGCTGCCCCCGGTGGCAGGCGGAGCGGGAGGTGCTCCGCCGAGTCCATCTCGGGGGCATGTCCCTGCCCGAGGCCAGAGCAGTGGTCTTCGGCCCGCGGGCGGCGTGGCCAACTCGCCGCACAGAGCCTGGGAACCACAACACACCAGCACCACCACTCTCTTACATAGAATACCCGGCTCTGCCCACACCAACACAATGCAAGCAGAACACAAACCCAAACTCACAACAAACAGACACACCAACACCGACCAACACCAACACACACAAGAAGCACCCCGCAACACCAGGACACCCCACTACCCACACCAACACCACCCATCCCAAACCCACCACCCCACCCACCACCGCCACCACCCTACCAACCAGAAGCCTCAACATCCCCACAAACTTCACACACATCGGCCACATCACCGGCACAACACTCACACGCAGACACCGGATCAGAGCAAACGGACACCGAACACATCACGACCGACTCAGACGTCACAATCCCCTTCACCCCAACACCATCCCCCTCTCAACCACAAGAACCACAACGGCCAACGAAAAGCACAAGCAAAAACCATCACCCAAAAGACCACTCACCCGCGCTAACACCCACAGACAATGAATACAATACTACAATGGAACACGCACGGACTCATTAGACACTGGCCAGAACTCAAACACTACGCACTACAAACAAACCACACTGCACTATGCCTCCAAGAAACTCACTTCAAACCCAACGACCCCTATCAATTCAATATCCGCCACTACACACTTTACAGACAAGACACACACACCACACACAGATCAGGCGGTGTCTGCACCTACATTAGGAACACAACACCGCACCGTCTGATACACTTTAACACCACATCAAACATACTCCTCACCGAAATACACCTCCACACACTCATCACTCAGCCTACACACTCATCAACATCTACGACCCCCATCAAGCAACACAGAAACTCTTTCGGAATTAAATAAAGCACTTGACCAAATTACCACTCCAGTCATAATAGCTGGAGATTTCAACTCTCATCACCCACTATGGGACACACGAACAACACGACCCGACCACAAAGCACACTTACTCATCACCTTAGCAACACAACACAATCTCACAGTACTCAACACCGGATCACCAACATACCTCGTCCAAATTAGCTCCCACCTCCCCACGACCCCTGACATAACCCTGGTATCCCCACGCATAGCCCTTACCCTATCATGGACCTCCGATCCCGATCCTCATTTCAGTGACCACGCGCCCATAACCATTACCTTTAACCAAATCCCGACCACCGGCCCATCGAATCCACCCACGAGTCGATGGAACCTCAAAAAAGCATCCTGGACACCCTTTTCAGAATCCATAGCCGCACAAACAGCTCACAACCCACACCTCACACCAGAGCAATTTGCACACATCCTCATCACCACAGCACACCAACACATACCACAAACAAAAACACGCCATCAACACAAACCTCGCGCGGCGCTCTGGTGGAGCGACGAATGCCACCGGGCGATCCACGCGAGGAAACACGCACGGCACAGACACGAAAGACACCGCACACCGGAAACACTCACAGTATACAAACAACTCAGAGCAGCGTGCAAAAGAACCATTCAAAATGCCAAGAAGACCTGGAATAAATTTTGCAATCAATTTAACAGATTCACCCCTCTCGGCGAAATTTGGACACTTCTTGGAACATTTCAACACCGACAAAGACCATAAATCAAAGCCATCACACTAATACACAACAACGTCACCAGCACAGATCCACAAACAATAGCAAACATTTTCGCACACAGCTATCACATTAGGTCATCCAAACTCCCACGACACCCCCCCACCCCCACTCAGACACACACGCCCCCATCTTTACAACACTAGGTTTACACTCACAGAATTACAAATAGCAATCGCATAAACAGGGAACACAAGCGTAGGACCAGACAACATACACTATTCATTCTTCAAACACCTCCCAAGACAAGCACTACACACATTACTCGACACCTACAACACCGCATGTACAACACATACATACCCACAATCTTGGCTACACGCTTTGCTCATTCCTATCCCTAAACCAAACACTGACCCAACCGTATGCGACTCCTACCGTCCTTTCGCACTAACCAGCTGTTTTCACAAACTCTTCGAACGCCTTGTCAAAAAACGCCTCCTCTACATTATTCAAACACAAAAACTAATCTCTCCTATACAATCAGGCTTTCTCCATAACCACTCCTGTCTTGACAACCTCACATACCTCATCACTCACATCCAGGAAGCGGCGGCAAAGAAACGCTCCACCGTCGTCGTCTTCCTGGATCTCAAACAAGCCTATGACACTATCAACATCACAGCACTCTTACAACACCTATACAACTTAGACATACAGGGAAGACTACTACACTACCTCCATTTCTACTTACTAAAATGATCATTTCAAGTAAAAATTGGGCCCCACACTTCAGACATTAAATTCCCCACAACCGGCTTAATGCAAGGCTCCGTTTTAAGTCCCCTTCTCTTTATTCTAGGCCTAAACTCACTCATCACTGACAATTTCCCGACCAAAATCGCAATTTACGCCGATGACAATGTACTCTGGACATCACATCAAACACCCAACAACGCATTAGGAACACTACAAAACGCACTATCAGAACTACACAACAAGCTAGCCTTGCTTAACTTACACATTGCACCACACAAATCGAAATGCATGCTATTCGGCTACACTAGACAAACAAACTTACAACCACTAAAAATAGACCACACACCCATACCATTTGTAACCACAACAAAATTCCTAGGTATCACACTTGACCCACGACTCATCTTTCGGCCCCACATTCTAAATATTCAAAAACGCGCCTCAAAAAGAATAAACCTATTACGAGCACTTTTTGGCACACACTGGGGATCAGATCGAAATACACTACTGACATTAGACAAAGCAATCATTCGACCAATCATGGAATACGGATCCCCACTCTTTGAAAACGCAGCTAAATCAAATCTCCACCTCCTAGAAACACTACAACGCCAATGCCTAAAAATAGCTACCGGAGCATACATCACTACACCTTACCTCGCACTTCAAATATACAACCACATACCAGAACTCAAACACAGACGCACATAAGCACTACTTAGATACCACTACAAAACACAACTCGTCAAACAACACCCATGCACTGAAGCACTCAAAATCCGCACCAAACGCATACACCAAGTTATGAAAAAAATCACGACTTAAAACCACAATAGGATGTCGCATACACCAACACGGAAATAGTCTACAAATCACACTCCCCACAACACAACCACTCCCACCACCCACAGCATGGTGGAAACACCAAGCACCCACAACACACTTACTCATAGACAAACCGAAACACACATACACAGACGCAGAAATACAACTCTTCCTACAATTCACAGCACAATACGCAAACTATAATATCATATTCACAGACGGATCCAAAACACCCACACAGCAGACGGGCTCAGCGGCGGTGCTATACACCAATACAGCACCGCCCCGAGTCATCTTGCGTGCCCGTCTGCACGACACAGCATCCACATACACAGCAGAACTCTACGCAATCTTCTCGGCTTACTCCACCATCTATAACACACAAATGGAACACAATATCATAGCCACAGACGCAAAATCAGCACTACAAAGCATAACACCATACACCAAATTCAAACATCCACTAATCCCCAAAATACTCTACATTACATAAAAACTAAACATCCAACAATGCCCACTACTTCTCTGGATCCCAAGCCCCACAAACATCCACGGTAATGAACACGCAGACACAGAAGCAAACCTAGCCACAACACTACAGCAAACCACGCAATGCCCATACTCACAATCAGATTACTACCCCACAATACACCAAGCCCTCAACAAACACATACAACAAACCTGGGACACAACAATAACACAACTCCACGAAATACACCCCAAACACGAACAATGGCACTCCATCAACTAACACACCAGACTCAAGGAACGTACACTAACACGAATACGAACAGGACACACAGCACTCACACATTCATACCTCATCCTACGACATCCGCGACCACAATGCACAACATGCCACCGAACACTTACAATCAAACACATACTCATTTACTGCACCAGATACAACCACCAAAGACAACATATCACCAACTACTGCGCCACACACAACATCCCACTAAACCTCACTACTCTTCTCAACGACGAACATCCAGCACTACACGAACATGTCTTCCGTTTTCTCTCTATCACACGCATACTCGAACAACTGTGAAAAAAAGGATCAGGGAATAAAAGGGAAAAAGGGGGAAAAAGAAAAAAAGAAAGAAAGAAAATGAAATGAAATAAATATAAAAAGGTATGTTACAAAAGAGGAAATATGAACAAAATACCAAAAAACGAAAAGAAAAACATGATACTGAAAAAAAGAAAAGAAAAGAAAACAATATACCCCAAAGACTGAAAGTGCCTCTTGCAATGTAAGTCAACTATGGCGATGACCCAACCCCAAACCCCCCACTACACCCCATACCCCAACTTGGCACCGTCCGGACTGGCAACTCTTCTCAACCACATCATCTTCGGACTCCGACCAGCTCTACTGTACTTCTGCTCAAGTCAACTCTACTTAGCCCACTCCAAGCTTCACGATGCCTACAAATCTACTCCGGCACCGCTCAACAAATCAATCCCCTCTTCCACTCATCGACTAATCCTCCTACCATACTCTTCACCCCTTTATACCTCCTAATGCTAACACAACGACCTAACACACGGAAACAGCCGATATCACCACACGGTCGCAGGCTGGCAAAAAATTCAACACACACACACACACACACAAACACACATGTCTGTCTATAAAAGCGAGTGCTTGCGATCAAGCTGCAGGCAAGTGGACATTTACGTTAAGGGAACTTTACGTTATAGTTTGTGTGATATTTTAGGTGCTGAAGGCGGGGGCTGGGTTGGGGACATCTCCCTGATGTCTAAATGGTTCTAATTTTACTTTACTCCTCCACAAAATAATTTGTAGTTCGCGTTGGGGTGGGGGTGTTTTGAGAGTGGCGAGAAGTTTATTTTTCCAGGGTGCCGGCTTTAGCCTACTCTTATCGAAGAGCACCGAGGGATCTTTACCGTGCGAACAAGGAGGTAATTGTCCACACCGCCTATCACGCCGGCCGCCGCGTGTTAGTTGTTAGTAGCGGGTTAGTCTAAGCATGCCATGCATGGTTGTCAGTTGGGTTAGTACGGTGTTTTGCAATTCGGCTCTTCTACGTCCGCTGTACCTCTGGGTAGCCGTTTGCGTTATGAATTGCAAGGCAAATCGGCTCATCAACGTCCGATGGCTCCTCTGGGTTGTCGTTTTACGTTATGCTAATTTTTATTTTTAGTTTTTATGCCTTCCTAAAGCAAGTCGGCTCTTCTACTTCCGACGGCACCGTTTGGTAGCCATTTATTTATAATTGAGAAGCAAATCGGCTCATGCACGTCCGACGCCATGTGGGGATGGCTACGTACGTGTTTCCTACGAGTGTTTCGCGGTCATGCATTGCGAGTTGATGTGAGTGTTGGTGGTGTGGTGCCGACAGTTCTCCTGCTAGTTTTGTGGCATACAAATATTCAAATAGCAATTGAAGGATTTCTGGGTGTTTGTCACCGAGAAGCGATGGAAGCGACTGGGAGATGCCCTCTCTTTGGCAGAATGTCTTAAGTGGTTGTCTTTGAAAGCTAAGGCTACTGCAGTCTAGCAGGATGTGGCCTATGCTTAACGTGGTGTTGCAGGTGTCGCAGTGAGGTGTTGTATATTGGTCACCCTCTAATTGAGGCTGTGTTAGTTTTGTGCAACCAGTTCTAAGTCTAGTGACGATGGCCTCTTTTTGTCGGTGAGATTGATTTGATGTGTTCCATGTGCCTATCGTTGGTTTGATTGCGTGGGTGTGGTTGGATTTGTGTTGTGTTGAGTTGTGTTGTGTCCATGTGTTCTATTCATATTGGCGAATGTGGCGTTGTAGGAATGCTTTGCAGTCGTCTACCGAATATTCAACGCTAGGGTAAGTGTTCAATGCTAAGGCTTGCTTTGCGAGCCGGTCTGCTTCTTCGTTACCTGGGATGTTGGCGTGGCCCGGAATCCAGAGGAAGGAAAAGTTCATGTTTACGTTATGGGCCATGAGTTGTTGGATTCTATTAATGAAGTGATGTGGACAGTCGTGGGTGTTGCTCATTGACTGCAGGACAGATTTGGAGTCTGAGAAACTTACTACGTTTCTAGCTTTACGTCTCATGAGAATGGTGATAGCGGCCAGAATGGCCATTGCTTCAGCGGAGTAGATGGAGAAGTTGTCAGGTAGACGCTTGGAAACTCTGAAACCTGGTCCAGTGATGCCGATGCCTACCTTTGCCTCGTGTTTCGACCCATCCATGAATACGAGTGATTTGTGTTTGTTGTCATCGGCGAACTTGTGGAAGAGGCCAAGAATTTCCGCCGATGTGATAGTGGATTTCTTCTCCGAGAGCAAGTACTCGACCTTTGGTTGACTGAAAGTCCAGAATGGCCTAGTGGGCGGTCGAGTTGCAGTGGATGGCATTGCGAAGTTAAGATCTGAGAGAGCCGTATAAATTTGAATACTATATGGTGGAAGTTTGCGCGCAAATCGGCTCTTGTCGTATCTGTCAGGCGTAAAGCAGCGCTGTGCTGGATGATTTTTAATGGATTTGATTTTGATGTGGTAGCGGCACGGCTGTTGTGTTGTGTTTGTGTTTGAGTCCACTGGAAGACTGGCTATCGGTGTGGTGCTGAGGGCACCTGTGACTGCTCTGATGCAGCTGTTTTGGATGATTTCTAAATTTCGGCTCTGGATTTCTGAAATGGTGGCAAAAATGATGCTGTTGTATTCTAGGATGGGTCGTATGATTGATGTGTACAGTCGCAGTAGTGTTTTCCTGTCTCCTCCACAGTCTGTGCCTGCAAGTGCACGTAGTATGTTGACACGCTTTACGCATTGCTTCGAGATGGAGGTGATGTGGGTGTTAAAACTGAGCTTTTCGTCTAAATGTACTCCTAAGAACTGGAAGCATTTCACCTGTTCGATAGCTTTGCCATCGATTTTAAATAGAGTTTTGGGTGTTGGGCGGAGACGACTATATGTGACGGTGGCCGAATTTTCTGCGGACAGAATGAAGCCCCAAGTTTTGCACCACTTTGCAATGTGGTCTAGTCCTGCTTGAATGTTTTTTTTTCAGCTTTAAAGAAGCAGTGTGCTGTTGTCCAAATCGCTATGTCGTCCGCGAAAAGTGAGTATTGAAGTGAAGTGTCGGTGTGGTCAGCAAGTATGTCGTTGATCATGATGATGATGAGGCTCGGTGAGAGGACGCTCCCCTGAGCCAGCCCCTGCTCCTGTGTTGTGGTGTTTGATGTGACACTGCCGCATCGGACCTTAAGGGTCCTGTCTCTAAGGAAGTTGAGAATGAAGTGTGCCATGTGTCCGCGTAGGCCTATCTTGTGGAGTTTGTGTGTCAGTGCGGATTTGTGTACTCGGTCGAATGCGGCAGTGATGTCCAAGTAGGCAGCTACTGTTGTGCGTTTGATGCGTAGACCACTTTTTATGTCATGCACTAATCTAATGAAATTGTCTGTAGTTGATTTTTGACGCTGGAAGCCGGACTGAAATTCTTCGAGCAGGTCGTTGTGTTCCAGAAATTTCCTCAATCGTGTGTTGACCACGCGTTCGACTAGCTTGCTAGCACAGCTAGTAAGTAAGATGGGTCTATAACCTTTTGGGGTGGAGTGATCTTTGTGCGGCTTTGGCAATGGGATGACTACGCTCTCTCGCCAGGATGCGGGAAACGTGTCGCTTTGGTACAGTTCATTTATGGCCGCTAGTAGGTACGTTAGACAGTTTTTGCTAAGTCGTTTAAGAAACTGGTAATGGATGTCGTCCGGCCCAACCGACGTGTTTCCACACTTGCTGAGGGCAAGATGTAATTCGTGCATAGTAAACGACTGATTGTAGATTTCTCTATTGCTAGAGCTAAAATTTGCTTTGGAGGCATGGGCGTCTAGAGCGCTTACTATAGTGTTGTCGTAGTTGCTGTTGCCAGATACACTGGCGTAGTGTAGTTTAAAGTGGTCTACGACTTGTTGTGGGTCAGTGATGTGCTGTCCTTTCACCGTCAGCTGGGGGAAGGGGCCTGGTGATGGGCGTCTCAGGTTGAAACGCTTCATGAGGTCCCAGATTCTGCCGGTAGGGGTGAACCTATTGAATTGAGAGGCAAACGACTGCCAACAGTTTTGTCGTGCTGTTCGAATTGTGTACCGGCAGTGTTTTTGAGATTGTCTGTATGTTCATAGGTGTGCTTCGCACACGCATCTTTTGAATTGTTTGTGGGCACGGTGCCGTGCGGCGATTGCCCTTTGACAGTCCGGGGTCCACCATGGCGTAGATACCTTTTTCCTAGGTTTGTTACTTTTTGGGACTGAGTCTCGTGCTGGTGAGCTGATGGCCCTTAGGATTGTCTCCATCTTACTGATCTCTGAAGTTGTTAGGTTGAGGTCCACCTGTTCCTCGAATTTAACCCAGTCCGCTCTTTTTAAGTTCCAAGAATGTCTAAATAGCTTAATGTGGTGGATAGCATCCGAGCTGAGCCTAATTGTGATTGGGTAGTGGTCGCTCAGCCCGAGAACGTCTGAAACTAACCAGTCAAATAGTGAGCTAAGTCGTTGGGAGCAGCACGTTAAATCAATGCAACTGTCCGATCCTCCTAAGGTCGGGTTGTAGCGGGTGGCGGCCCCGGTGTTAAGAAGTACTAAGTTGTGGTCCGAAATAAACTGGTGAATTTCGCGCCCTCTAGCGTCAGTCTGGTCGCTTCCCCAGGAGGGATGTTTAGCATTAAAGTCTCCCATAATGAGAACTGGTCGATGAGCCTGAAGCAGCGAGTCGCTCAGCTCCTGTGGTGTGGGGGTTTCAGCTGACGGTGAGATGTATTGTGGAATATCTGTGGTTTGGCAATGGGAAAATTTGAGGCCAACTGCTACGCAACTCAGGGGAGTATTTAACGTTATTCGACGGTGAGGTATGCTGTTTGAAATGAGTATGGCTGCGCCCCATTTCCTATTTGGGCCGTTTACGTTGTCGACATGCCAAGTGTAATTTGGGATTGTGTTCCAAGTGGAGTCAGAATCTCGAAAGTGATTTTCTTGGAGCGCAGCTAGTAATGATTTTTGCTGCAAGAATTCAGATTTGAATTCTATGAACCTGCCTGGGAGGCCTCCGATGTTCCACTGCAGAAAAAGTCCAATTGCCGAACGCGCTTAGTGACTGTTGGTGTTCCTATACTGGGGTGGTGTCGGTGTCGAGTTAGGGAGAAAGGTTGAACCGGTGAACGGAGAGAGGTTGGGAGGTGACCCAGGCAGGGGTGGTAGCCTGGACCTGGTCGCACGGGTTCTGGGAGGTGATTGGGTAGAGTGGCGGCGTGATTTGCGCTTGGGAGGCGCGGTGGGTTCGGATGGGATTCGTTGGTCTGGAGTTGTGGGTTCGACGGGCTTTGAAGGAGTGGTAGGGTCAGTCTGAGTGCTGGCCTCAGACGAGGTTTTGGAGTGGGTTTGGGTGAGTGTGCAGGAGGTGGTGGAAGGTTCGGTTTGGCAGGAGGTGGTGGCCGTGGACTTGTGGGTTGTCTGGGTGGATGTTGTGGTGGTTTTGGTTCTAGGCCTTGGCTTGGGCCGGCCGGATGGGTGTGGTAGGGGCCGAGGCCCTGGAGGAGGCAGTGGAGGGAAGGCTTCAGGATAGCGAGGTGGGCCCTGGCCGGTTGGAGGCGGTGTCGCGAAGGGGTATGGCCAGGTCCCGTGGGGGAATGGGTGGGCACCGGTGAGGGATGGAGTGGGGACCGTGTCTGGGTCTGATGTGTGTTGGAGGAGGGATGATGCGGGGTGGATAGTGGGATGGTGGTGGGCATGGGCCGGGTCTGGGATGGGGTGGAAAGGGAAGAAAGCCCATTCCTCGGTGGGGTGGTTGTGGGAAGCCGGGCCATCGGTGGAAAGGGTGTGGGAGGAGGCCGGGTCGAGGGTGAGGGGATGTGGATAAGGGCCAGGTCTGAAGTGGAGTGGGTGTGGGAGGAGGCCAGGTCCTGGGTGGGGTGGGGTTGGAAGGAGTGGTGATCGGTGAGGTCGAGGGGTGGTGGGACGGGGAGGTCGGGGATCGGTGGGGCGGTTGAGGCGAGGGTCGGAGGAGCATTGGGAAGGGAGGTGTGCCGGGCTCCGGAAGCCGGCCGCTGGTGGGATGGTTGGGCGGGTGGGAGCTGGTGTTGGAGGGCGTGTGGGTTTAGGTGTGGATAGCGTCGCTGCGTAGCTTCGCCCGGCGGTAGGTGCGGTTTGGAGAGGTGCAGTTGGACTGTGTGAGTGTCAGTGGTGGTGTAGCGTAAGGTGCTCTCGTGCTGTTGCGTGTGGCACCCGATGAGTTGCCGCATACCGGCACACCTCCCTCTCGTATGCCCACTTGGGGTAGTCGGGGTCGGTAGCGGGGTTCGGCCCATCACAGCCTGCACACTTCCTTTCGGATGAGTTGCAGTCGGATGCCGCGTGGTGACCGGCGCACTGGCTGCATCTAGGAGTTGGTGACGCGCATGCGCGTTCGCCATGTCCATAACGCAAACAGAACCGGCACCGTAGTGGCAGAGGCACGTAGTGGCGGACCTCGTAGGCCTTGTTGTGTATGTGGACGTGTGATGGTAGGTGTGGTGAGTCGAAAGTCAGTACTAGAAGTTTGTGAGTCGAACGTGCCTCCCGTTTAATCTGGCTGATTGTAACTGTGGCATTCAGGAGGGCTGAGGCGTCGAATAGTGCGGCGATGCTGTCTAGGGCTAAACTATCGAGCACTGGGGCGCAAATGTAACCGCGGCTGGTGTTCAAGGTTCGGTGTAACGTGAAGGAGCAGCGCTGGTTGTTAAAGGTGGCTGCGTTTAGTAGAGTTTGTGTGTCCGCGCTGCTCTGTGTTTGGGCTATGATGTGTGTGGTGTGCGTGTGGACCTGGAAGTGTGTTGAATAAAGAATGTGTCTGAGTGTCCTCTCGAGAGTGAAAGGAGACTCCTGTGTGATGTTGTGTCCTGTCTCTGTGTACGTACCTACTAGGTAGGTGCCTTGTGTGGTGCTGGCGGCGGCCGCCATGGTGTGTAAGGGTTTGGTCCCACCCCCCGCAAGTGTCCCTCCTGACTGAAGAACTACCCGGATTCGTTGCACCCTGGACCGAGCTTTCGCTCTCTGGTCCCTGCCCCGGCCGCAATGGCCCAAGACAGTGGGCTCGACATCGTTAGGTTTCCTCCGGGGGGTAAATGTTAGTTGGGAGACAGAGAGAAGTTGGGGATTTGGTGTGGGAGGTTTTCCTTCTAGAGTCGCATGAGTGCTTCTCTACGGTCCCTGTAGCTCTTCGTGTCTTCACTTCTTCTGCTGCTACAGGTTTGTCTTCTGCTCAAACCTTGGACCTTCTTGCTGCTCTTCTGGCTTGCTGACTGCGGGCGTCGATCGTGCTCTGAGAAGAGCGCGGCTGATCTCAACGCCCGTGTGTGTGCGCGTTGTTTCGGGCTCGAATCCCGCTAAATGTCGAGTATTTCGGTTTTCCGCGGTTATTCCGAGCGAGCAATGGCGACGCCCCATGCCCTATGCATGGCTGCATGCTTCCTATGACAACCCAAGGTACTTTTCCTCTTTCAACAACCTCTTGAGTCTCGGCACCGGTTAACCAAGAAGCTGACTCGTTAATCGTCCCTGTCGCTGCTGTCGCTGCTGGCAGAGGTGGAGTCCCGCGCGGATTGTTCAACATGCACGCAACGAACAGCGTGCACCCGACGGTTGCCTTCGCTTTCGTTTGTTCATTCACGAGCCAATTGCCGACGCGAAACGAATTCTTCGAATGCAGCGCACATCCGGCGTCTTAGAAGACAGGGAATCAATTTGTGGCGAAGGTGGCGAGATTGGAATGCTGTTTATTTAGTTTGTCTGTCGGGGAGTTCCAATAGAACAGTAGATTACGACAGACACCGCTTCTAAATATGAGAGCGGACAACCTAGAAAACTTCCTATGCCTGGCAGTAGATGACACACCTTGGAATCTGACTCCTCAATTTTTTAGCTCATTTTAGCCCGCCCAGCAGTCCATCAAACCGGTTTAGACTACTACTTCTAGCACAATGAGAGGTACATGCGTGCCATATAAGAACAACGAAGTGAGAATTGTACAAAAAGGTGGCCAGAGTGTAAGGTACGCTGTCTCTAAATAACCAACTGAAGGGGGTGCCCCAGAACTCTTCTACACATAATATTAACAGATATTGTGTAGCCGCAGTGCAGATGCAATACTCGGACACTTTCATCTCATCGGGCAGAAAATGCAGCCATTCATGGGCTTAAAATCGCCAGCTTGAGTTGATACACTGCAAGGGGATTAGTCTACCATTGTGGTAGCTTGCTCACATGTTTGTGGCATTGTTTTGATATTTCTGAACCGAGCTCGAAACAGTAGGATGGTGTAACCACATATTGTGGCTATCAATGAATACATTTGTGCCATGCATCACAAAGGTCCGAGAGCATAGCTATATATCATGCTCAGCTCATCCACTGAGTGGAACTGCGACTGCTCGAGAGTGAGAGAGAGGAGAAGAGAGAGAGAGAGAGAGAGAGAGGGGGGTAGAGTTGGAATATCCTGATAAGAATAGTTGAGACCATGGTTACTCGCGAAATAGTGATGTGACTTATATGTAAGGCAATGGACGTCGCCATGGACTTTACATAGGGTGGATGGGACGAGGGGGTCGGTTTTTCAAGCGACGCAAACGTGCAACTACAGCAACTGCAACAACTGGGCTTGTCTAATTCTAAGCTTCACAGATGGGGGGGGGGGCGTCCCACCTCCGTCCCCATGGTGGCAACGCTCTTACGCTGTGCAAATGCGTAATAGATATCAGGCAGTGGCATAAATATCAAGGGAGGGTAAAAGAGGAAATTAGCCCCCAGCCCCAACCAATGAGAGGTGGTTGGCCCCAAACAATCATACCGGGACTTCCGACAAGTGTGTCATGACCCAGATAACTTACACTGAGACCACGAAAAATCACACGGGTGTCCAATACTCGCACAAACATCGAGCCGGGGACTACAAAAAATAAGTAGGGAACTAAATCAAAAAATAAATCCGGTCCGGGAAAATCGCTCTGGAGCCCTGGAAATCGCACCAGAAGCAAAACTAACGAGTGGTGCCAAGAAAAAAAACGTGCTGGTGCCACAAAAAAAAAACGCACCAGGCCCCAATAGCGCGTCCAGACTCATAAATAACGCACTGGTTGTCCGGAAAACCGAGCCCCCCCCCCCCAAAAAAAACACCTGCACACGAAAAGCGACTAGGGCTCCGACAGCTTCAGAAGAGGTCGGGAAAAAATCGCGTCGGGCCCAGAAAACTCGCGTCGATGCCCTACCAACTCGTGTTGGGATTCGGCAGGCTAACGACTCGGCCCGAAAATCGCGCCGAAGTCCCGAGAAACCCAGTTGTGACACAACAAAAAATAATCTTGGGGCGACACAAACTTCGCGGTGGGGGTCCCAAATAAACACAGCCGAGGCCTAAAAGCACTCCGGGAGTCCGAAAGCTTACTGAGGAACGAAACGAGCCGGGTCCCGTAAAAAAACACGACCGGGCTGTATAATGTGGACCGGGGCTTCCCTCCCCCCCCCCCTCTCTCTCTCTCTCTCTCTCTCTCTCTCTCTCTCTCTCTCTCTCTCTCTCTCTCTCTCTCTCTCTCCCCCACTAACTTTTTTTTTTTTTTCTACTACTCTCTAATTTTACCTAGGTAAATTTACATTAATCATCGCAACAACTTTTGAAAGTGCCAAATGTATGCTTTAAAAAAGCCATGCATTCCTTCTGATTCGACAAAACAAGGAAGGAAGTTGAGACAAAGTTCACTGGACAAAGTTCTAAGGAAGTTGAGAATGAAATGTGCCATGTGTCCGCGTAAGCCTATCTTGTGGAGTTTGTGTGTCAGTGCGGACTTGTATACTCGGTCGAATGCGGCAGTGATGTCTAAGTAGGCAGCTATTGCTGTGCGTTTGGTACGTAGACCACTTTTGATGATATGCACTTATCTAATGAGATTGTCTGTAGTTGATTTTTTGCTCTGGAAGCCGCACTGAAATTCGTCGAGCATGTCGTTGTGTTCCAGAAATTTCCTCAATCGTGTGTTGACCATGCGTTCGAGTAACTTGCTAGCACAGCTAGTAAGTGAGATGGGTCTATAACCTTTTGGGGAGGAGTGATCTTTGTGCGGCTTTGGCAATGGAATGACTACACTCGCTCGCCAGGATGAGGGAAACGTGTCGCTTTGGTACAGTTCATTTATGGCCGCTAGTAGGTACGTTAGGGAGTTTTTACTAAGTCGCTTAAGAAACTGGTAATGGATGTCGTCCGGCACAACCGACGTGTTTCCACACTTGCTGAGGGCAAGGTGTAATTCGTGCAAAGTAAACGACTGATTGTAGATTTCTCTATTGCTAGAGCTAAAATTTGCTTTGGAGCAAGGGCGTCTAGAGCGCTTACTATAGTGGTGTCGTAGTTGCTGTTGCCAGATACGCTGGCGTAGTGTAGTTTAAGGTGGCCTACGACTTGCTGTGGGTCAGTGATGTGCTGTCCTTTCCCGTCAGCTGGGGGAAGGGGCCTGGTGGTGGGCGTTTCAGGTTGAAACGATTCATCAGGTCTCAGATTCTGCCGGTAGGGGTGAACCTATTGAATTGAGAGGCAAAAGACTGCCAACAGTTTTGGCGTGCTGTTGGAATTGTGTACCGGCAGCGTTTTTGAAATTGTATGTATGCTGATAGGTGTGCTTCGCACACGCATCTTTTGAATTGTTTGTGGGCACGGTGCCGTGCGGCGATTGCCCTTTGACAGTCTGGGGTCCACCATGGCGTAGATGCCTTTTCCTAGGTTTGTTACTTTTTGGGACTGAGTCTCGTGCTGCTGAGCTGATGGCCCTTAGGATTGTCTCGATTTTACTGGTCTCTGAAGTTGCTAGGTTGAGGTCCACGTGATCCTCGAATTTAGCCCAGCCCGCTCTTTTCAAGTTCCAAGATGGTCTAAATAGCTTAGTGTGGTGGATGGAGCCCGTGCTGAGCCTAATTGTGATTGGGTAGTGGTCGCTAAGCCCGGGAACGTCTGAAACTGACCAGTCAATTAGTGAGCTAAGTCGTTGGGAGCAACACGTTAAGTCAATGAAACTGTCCGATCCTCCTAATGTCGGGTTGTAGTGGTTGGCGGCCCGGTGTTAAGAAGTCCTAAGTCGTGGTCCGAAATAAACTGGTGAATTTAGCGCCCTCTAGCGTCAGTCTGGTCGCTTCTCCAGGAGGGGTGTTTAGCATTAAAGTCTCCCATAACGAGAACTGGTGGAGGGGCCTGAAGCAGCAAGTCGTTCAGCTCCTGTGGTGTGGGTGTTTCAGCTAACGGCGAGATGTATAGTGAGATGACTGTGGTTTGGCAATGGGAAATTTTGAGGCTAACTGCTACGCAATTCAGGTGAGTATTTAACGTTACTCGACGATGAGGTATGCTGTTTGCAATGAGTATGTCTACGCCCCATTTCCTATGTGGGCCGTTTACGTTGTCAACGTGCCAAGTGTAATCTGGGATTTTGTTCCAAGTGGAGTCAGAATCTCGAAAGTAAGTTTCTTTGAGCGCAGCTAGTAATGGATTTTTGTTTCAAGAATTCAGAGTTGAATTCTATGGACTTGCCTAGAAGGCCCCCGGTATTCCACTTCAGAAAAAGTCCCATTGCCGAACGCGTTTAGTGGCTGTTGGTGTTCCTATACTGGTGGTGTCGGTGTCGGTGTCGAGTTGGGGAGAAAGGTTGAACCGGTGAACGGAGAGAGGCTTGGGAGGTGACCCAGGCAGGGGTGGTAGCCTGGACCTGGTCGCACGGGTCCTGGGAGGTGATTAGGTGGAGTCGCGGCGGGGTTTGCGCTTGGGAGGCGCGGTGGGTTCGGACAGGATTCGTTGGTCTGGAGTAGTGGGTTCGACGGGCTTGGAAAGGATGGTTGGTTCAGTCTGAGTGCTGGCCTCAGACGAGGTTTTGGAGTGGGTTTGGGTGGGTGTGCAGGAGGTGGTGGGAGGTTCGGTTTGGCAGGTGGTAGCCGTGGACTTGCGGGTGGTCCGGGTGGATATTGTGGTTGCCTTGGTTTTAGGCCTTGGTTTGGGCCGGCCGGATGGGTGTGGTAAGGACCGAGGACCTGGAGGAGGCAGTGGTTGGAAGGCTTCAGGGTGGCGAGGTGGGCGCTGGCCGGTTGGAGTCGGTGACGCGAAGGGGTGCGGCCGGGTCCCGTGGGGGATGGGTGGGTACCGGTGGGGAATGGGTGGGTACCGGTGGGGGATGGGATGGAGACCGGGTCTGGGTCTGATATATGTTGGATGAGGGATGATGCGGGGTGGATAGTGGGATGGTGGTGGGCATGGGCGGGTCTGAGATGGGGTGGGAAGGGACGGAAGCCATTCCTCAGTGGGGTGGACTTGGGAAGCCGGGCCCGCGGTGGAAAGGGTGTGAGAGGAGGCCAGGTCGAGGATGAAGATGTGGGTAAGGACCAGGCCTGAGGTGGAGTGGATGTGGGAACAGGCCAGGTCCTGAGTGGGGTGGGGTGGGAAGGAGTGGTGATCGGCGAGGTCGAGGGGCGGTGGGCCGGGGAGGTCGGGGATCGGTGGGGCGGTTGAGGCGAGGGTCGGAGGAGCGTTGAGGAGGGAGGTGTGCCGGGCTCCGGGAGCTGGCTGCTGGTGGGACGGTAGGGCGGGTGGGAGCTGATGTTGGAGGGGGTGTGGGCTTAGGTGTGAAGAGCGTCGCTGCGTAGCTTCGCCCGGCGGTAGGTGCGGTGTGGGGAGGTGCAGTTGTGGCTGTGTGAGTGTCAGTGGTGGTGCGGCGTAGGTGCTGTCGTGCTGTTCCATGTGGGACCCGGTGAGTTGCCGCATACCGGCACACCTCCCTCTCGTATGCCCACTTGGGGCAGTCGGGATGGGCGGGGTGCGGCCCATCACAACCTGCACACTTCCTTTCGGAGGAGTTGCAGTCGGATGCCGCGTGGTGACCGGCGCAATGACTGCATCATATCACCGACTGCTCCTTATCACTATCAATTCCGTCTAAATGACGTTGTAGTGTTTCAAAGTGGGCAAACTATTCAGCCATCAGAGAAATTGTTACTGAATGTAGGCTTGCTTTATTTTACTTAAAACGACCTAGTGAGCAAACCAAATATTCTTTGAGCACTACCCGGAATCCCATAAAAATGTGGGAGAAATGTGTGTTTGTGTCAATGATGACACTGACGGTGGCGTGGAGTATCCTTTACTTCTGGTGAGACCTGGTGATGACATCGACGTGGAGGTGAAATATTCTATGCTTCTGGTGGGACTTGGACCCAAGCAACTTTGCCTTTACCTCGCCAACTTCTCGCTCTGTTAACATAGGGCCCCACGGGATTGGCCCCACGAACCAAATGGGAAGCGCTCATCTCCTCCACGCATTGAACCCAACCAATAATTATGGAACTTCTCCATCTATGAGTCACTAAGGCCATGCATTTCTTGAACGGCTCTAGTTCAACGGCGTTTGTAGCATATTTCGTCTCGACGGAGTGTCGGGGCCATAGGAACGCCTTGCGTTTTTCCAGATTTGGTAACCTGATGTGGTGGGTTGGTTGCATAGGCCAGGCCTGCGGGCGGTTGAGATCATGCTACAGAAGGAGTCCATGAATTAGGGAAGTAAGTATGCGATGTTTTCGTCTTCATATGAGTGACTTATAGAAGGCAGCCATAGTACATTGTCTGTATTTGCTGCATACTCATATAAGTTCTTTCAATTATGATATTACTCAACTTTCATCGGGATAATTTCTCAAAAGCACTGGCTTTTCATCTAGGGAGCGGTTGCGTCGTGGAATCATGTCGCGGTATCTCCTCACATTTTGTCATGTCAGAGCTGCCAGCCGCCGGTTGCGTGGTTGCATCATGTCACGTGGTCTGTGTCGCGGTATCTCCTCACATTATGTCATGTCAGAGCTGCCAGCCGCCGGTTGCGTGGTTGCATCATGTCACGTGGTCTGTGTCGCGGTATCTCCTCACATTTTGTCATGTCAGAGCTGCCAGCCGCCGGTTGCGTGGTTGCATCATGGAATTGTGTCGCAGTATCTCCTCACATTTTGTCATGTCAGAGCTGCCAGCCGCCGGTTGCGTGGTTGCATCATGTCACTGTGTCGCGGTATCTCCTCACATTTTGTCATGTCAGAGCTGCCAGCCGCCGGTTGCGTGGTTGCATCATGTCACGTGGTCTGTGTCCGGCCAGTCGGCCGGCGAAAATACCAGTATAATCATTTATGCTGCACTGAACTGTTGTGTGTGACATCAACTAAGCGGAAGAGCTATCATACAGAAAGGACCGTGGCATGGCATGCCATCTCATGCTGACAAGTGGCATGGGGAGCTCGGACGGGTCGGGGAGTCCGGCACCGCCTGGTTTTGTACCCTGCTACTGTTAATTTGTCATCTTCCCCCATGAAATCCGAATATATGTCCTGAACATAAATACTTGGACCACCTGTTTTAGTGAGAGATATCCAGCCTTGGCTGGCTGTGATGTTCATTCCGTTCTGTCGTCCTTCATGCATCCGTTGGACGCGCCTCTGTGCTAGAAGCCAGTGAGGTCGCAGGTCTTGATCCGCAGGAAGGTCGCTGGGCGAGACCTTCTTCGCCCGGGGACCAACCTTCTCAAGAGCAGCATTCCACGGTCAGTCCCACGGCTTCTCTTTTCAAGATTATCTAGGTGGCGCTTGCGAGGTTTACCACTCCGGATAGGTGGCGCTGGAGCGACCGCTGATAGCACGACGATTGCTCTCGCATGAACTGCCATCTGGAAGTGCTGGGTTACTTTTCTCAGCTTGTCGAAAATAAATCCTGAAATGAGCCACGTATTTTTTCACGCACCATCCGGGTGTTAGATGGTGTACGTTTTTGCTGCCTAGAACGAAACACACAATGACCCTTTGCAAGGCTGGAGATCTCTAACCAAGCCAGGGGGTCCAGGACCTCATTTTCAGGACATATTTTCACATTGAAGGGGACAAATTACAAATCACCATTAGCAGGATACCAAACCAGGGGGACTGGACCTCCACCACCCCGATCCGCCTGGCTCTTCAGCCATGACCGTGTGATCGATTCAGCTACGCTACAGACATTTGCCGTCATTTACGGCAGGATGGGCGAACTTCTATCCTTCGCATTCATGGACGGTGCAAACGGTGCGGATTCATGGACGACACGGGTACGGGGATGCCCCCAAGCTTCTGGTACTTGCGCCCATGACCAGAGGAGCAGTCAATGGGACGCTCCTCCCCTTGGCAACGAAAAATACACCAAACCAAACAAGAAGTTTTGATATTTTCACCACGCAAAAGGCACATTGCGCCCATGGCGTTGCGTGAAAAGGATTTCCCGAAAACCGCTCTCATCCCATCCCATATCCAAGATCCGTGGCGAAATCCGTGCTTCCCCCGCCCACCAAACAAAATGTTCTGGTTGCACACCTGGGCACAGGATCGGACATCCTACGGCGACATGGATTTTGATGGACCAACTACAACTCTCTTGGCAGCCCATGAATCCATACACCCCATTGCGTCCAATTTTCGCGGAAGTACAGGCATTTCTCAAATAAGTACAGCATACTTCGACAATTCGGCATAGTGCGGTCATATTCTGGATGCGTGCTCGATATTCAGCAGAGGTGCCGGAATGCGAAGATGGTGCCCTCGATTTCGGCAGAAGTGCATTGAACATCAATCCAGTTCAGCAGAAATTGGCTGCAGTCTCGCCGAATTCGCGCTGATCTGCCGATTATAGCGTTCGTATCTCCGGTTCAAAAGTACGGTGCTGAACTGTCGAACTTGCATGCATGTTACGCTGTGTCACGGTCCTATTTGTGTCACATCCCTTCCACTCAGCTTATGCCGGGTACAACTGTCCAGTACGGCACCCTCCATCGGACTGACGCTAGCTACGCAGTCGCCTGGCTTCGGAATGCGCATGTGGCGTCGCATGACCACATAACCACGTGACCGGCGCGGTTAGAAGGTAACCAGGTGCGATAAAGAGATACGTAGTTCTGAATGTGCAATGGTGATTTTCTGTAATTATTTATGTTCGCACAATCACCAAATCTATATGGTAAATATCTATCTATATATATATATATGTATATATGCATATGAGGTCCGGATATGTGTATTTGTGTGTGTATTTGTGTATATGAGGTCCGGTTATGTGTATGTGTGTGTGTTTGTGTATATCAGGTCCGGTTATGTGTATGTGTGTTTGTGTATATGAGGTCCGGTTATACATGTGTATGGGTGTGTATGTGTATGTGTGTGTTCGTGTATATGAGGTCCGGTTATGTGTATGTGTGTGTGTTTGCGCATATGAGGTCCGGTTATACATCACAACATCCTGAGCATTGGTGAGCTTATTTTTCAACGCTTCTATTTGGCGAATTAACCTTTTCTTGCTTAGTTTGTAGTTGCAAAGTCCAAATTCCCACACATCAAATTCGACCTATGTCTTCAATGTCGTTATTTTTAGCACTTCTGATCATCAAAGTATTTTTCAAGTACGTGCTTTTTTCCTCAAGAAACTGTTGGTGGACGGCTACCATGCAGCATCCGGGAAGGCCAACCGGCCAGCCACCGATCACGTGGTTACGACGTCAAGCCGTTCCATTTGCCTACCACGAGACCAGCCGATTGCGTGGCTGGTGTCGGCCAGATGGAAGGTGCTGAACGGCTGCATGCGGCATGGACTGGACGGAAGTCTGCGAGGATAGTTCTGTGACGCAACGTGGTAATTATGCTAATTCTAAAATTTAGAAAATTGCATTTAAGTTTGAGATGCGCATACCAGTTTCGACAAAGAAACCTGGTTTCGGCATTTGTATTTGGTTTTCAGTGTACGCCAAAATTAATGGCAGTTTATTCGCATTATGGCCCCCTTGCCGACTATCAAGGATGTACAAACATTTGAATTTCGTTTAACTGAGACAAACGACATATGATCATAGATTGCTCCTCTTCTAGCTTTTCAGTTTATAATCGATAGCTTTCAACCAGCATTTATAATACCATAGCAACAAGCAAACGTTAGTAAAACAATGTGGTTTCAAGTCTCAACTTTCAGGCACAATAGGACACTCGGAACGGCCAATGTTCTGAGGGCCAACCTACAAGTGTTCTGCGGGACGCGCCGCGCTCGCTGAGCAACTCCCGGCCACGAGATGGTCGGTGGCGGGCGACGAGTGTCGGCGCTCCGCTGCCGGGTAGCACCGGCGGCCGACGCGCGGACGCCGGGCCGCACCGCGCGCGGCCGGCGCAAACACTCCAGACCACGTGTCGCGTCAGGCGCGAGCCGCGGGCCGGGCAGGGCCGAGGTCTCGGGTCGCCTCCGGCCCGCCACGGCGCAGGCGCAGGCGCAGCCGCGGCCGCCGCCAGTCGCCGCCGCCGCCCGGCGCCAGCCGGTGTGCGCCGGTCACCGGCCACGTGACGTCTCAGGCCACGCCTCTCAGCTGTCTGATGTGACGAGTGACCTGGCCAGGTCAGCCGTCGACAGTTGCGTGCCGGCGTTCGCTGTCGTGCGTGGCGTCACGCTGTGCTCCGGCCGCGTGGCGCACGCTTCGCCGCTGAGTTTCGAACCGGGCGGCTGGATTCTGCTCAAAGCGGCGCATTTGGTCTTTGATCGCCGGCCAGTCGGGACTTCAGTGGTCATATGGCTTGAGTCAACCGAGAGCAGAATCGGCCCTGTACGTGACACTGGCTCTTCGCACGGCATGTCGGCACCCAATGGCGGGAGAAGCGAAGATGCACGCGACCGGCCAGTGCTATATGCGAGACTCGCGAAACGAAACTCGCTTCGCTGACATTATAAGGTGAGTTTAATTGATGCCGATGGTAGTGAGCCTTCTCGGTATCACTAGAGCGTCAGTCTTGTGTGTCGTAGGATCGTGACCGAATAAGGGATGTGGGAGAGGTAGATGGGAGGGAACCTTTCGGCTCTGATCCAACTGATGGTTAGCGGAACATGACATTCTGTTGAAGAGCTACCATATTTTGTCGATGGGAGTTGGTTTCCATTCACTTATTCATATTGTCCTCGACTTATTATGTCCCAATGTCCCTCGACTTATCCCAGGATCTTAAAAAAGTTAATAATCGTACTTGGGCAATTTCAGTTTTGCAGGCCACCAAAACCGGTATTTAGAGTTGCCCCATACCATACTTCTGGGTCCACCAATGCGCAAGACTTGGCGCTCGATAAGCATTCGGCCCTGTATCACTTCGAGCATCTGCCTCGACAGTCTTAGATCGACACCCCTCTGTCTGTCGGACATCTCCACGCCACAATCTTCCCTTGCGCCACGCCCTCCTCCGCTGCCACTGGTTGTTTCGATAAGGAACGTGAATGAGCCGTTCCACGGCTCATTGTATTTGTCCATAACGACTACACTTGGGAATGCCTTTTGGCCTTTGGAATTGAGCTGGTGGCGGCTCATTTGGTCACGTCGCAGACGTCGCTTAAGACGTGCGTCGGAGGATGTGGCGGTGACCGATTCCGCCTGAGTTGCATGCTCTCTGAAACTAAAGCTACTTACTACACAAAACCTGTTATGTTGCGTTTAGGCAGCTGCTCCAAGTGGCGTTTGTGATATCTCCCAATCTACCAATATGGATTGTTGGCTCAATCGACCTCTCTCGACCAATAATGAACAAAGCCAAGGGTCCAAACACAAGGTCGTTTTGTCAGCTTAATGTTGATTGGTGTTGGTATTGACTGATTTAACGGGACCAATCGCCAATTCCACGGTGACAGCATCGCGCACTTTCACGCTGCTCAGAATTGAGCATTCAATTATAACTCCAAAAGCAGACTTCTTCATGCTCACGGCAGTGGTGCAGCCAAGGTTTTCTTAAGGGGCTCGACCTAAAAAAATGGATGAAACCGGAAAAGCTTCTGGCGCGCAAAGCGCGCGGAAATGTAGGGTTTTGAGAGGTGGAAGTGTCAATTTCTCGTTTCATCTGGTGTATATTTGGGTGCTAATTGGTGGGGGAGGGGGGCGGGGGAGAACTGAGTGTTGATCATGAAGTGTGTCTAGTGCTATAAATTTCTGGCCCACAAGTGCAAATTGGTTGGCATCCAAGTCCGCAATGTCCCGGAAAGTCCTTCAGCAAGGCTTTGGGCATCTAAAAACGTATATTTAACTAAGTAACTGCATGTGTGTATCACTCCGGGTAACGGCTGACCTTCCTTTTCAGGGTGATCGTGAGCAAGTGAATACAGGTTGAAGCATGATGTGCAGATTTTGCTAGTGTACCTCCAAATTTTGGTCCTGGTTTCTATAGAATCTTTATAGGAACAACTTGCATGTCGACCCCGCAGGACCTCGCTGCAAATATAATTGAGTATTACACTCCCTATATGTCGGTATTTTGACTAATTATCCCTCATGGGACATGAGCAAGTGTTTGGTTTCCATGTTAATCTTCCATCTGGATTGTCGCCATGATGCCATCATCTCTCGCCATATTGCATGTGTCTCTCCTCGCCCTGCTGAACTGATATTGTTACAAAAGAGAAGTTGGCAATAAGGCTGATTTAAGACCGCTAACAGTTTCCTTGGCTCTGACTGAGCACTTCTTCAGCATGTTCCCGAGACATTCAGTGTTATTGCGTCGTGAGTTTGTTTTGGTACACTCAATGCGTCCCAAGTGCATTGGTCAAGTTGCGGTAAGATAGCTTTATTTTTATCCGGCATTGATAAGACATGGCTCACTAGGAACTTGAGCTGTTCCAGAATATCCTCGAGAGGCCTCCAGTAGGATTTTTTTTTGTCTATTCACTTTAGTGATCGAGCGTTTGATCTATCCGTGGAGATAACATTGTTATAATCAACATTTATTTTTGGCTTTAGATTCAATATAAGCAATACCTACTTCATCCAAATCCACCATCAGTTTTGCTATAGCAGATTGGCTAGTTGCAGTTTCTGCGCTCTCCTTGACAGGGGCAGGTACGAGTTCTTGAACCGGAAGTGAAACTGGGGCAAAATAAATAGCAAATGTAAGCAAGATCGGTAAGCAAAGTAGTTCCCTATATTTTCATGTAAGAATGCTATTTTCATGTAAGAACCATATATTTTCATGTAAGAAGACTGAACTCTCATGGATGCTAGTCTGCTACATGGCAAGCTGGGCATGTGGACACATGCCGGGGGAATATTGCATAATGTTATGGCTTCCAAGTTTGCGCTCGATTCATCCATGTCTAATGAATCCAAGATCCAAGTCGAAGTCTTCGCGTTCCACTGTTATCCGTTACCTCGAAAATCGTTATTGGCAATTGAAATCGGGTACGGTCATAAAGCACTGGGTCTTGGGTTGATGGGTAGCATGCGTCAAAAAACTGCTGCATGCGAGCAGCCACGTCTGAATACTTTACAGTAATTCAACATTCAGTAAATCTGGTTCTTTACTCGATAAATCATTGTGATGAGAAATTCGACCTGGATGGATCTGGTGCTGGACTACTTGTACGCATTGCGCCAGTTAACAAATGTATATTTGCGTGTCTTCAGTTCTAGGCAGCCGTTGAAACTCTGCCTCCGCTCACCATTCGTGGGTGGCACTCGTACACCGCGTATATTCACACACTGATAAGATCTCATTCCGCAGTGTTTGCCACTACGCCAGTAGCGTAGCCCTGCGGTCCTTGCCTCCCCACCCTCCGCCGAGCGAAATGTCTGCACGCAGCCGCTATTGACATCCCCAGCATCCCCAACAGCCGCTATTGACATCCCCAGCATCCCCAACAGCTGCGCCGGGTGTCACTCGAGTCGCCGGCGGCGGCTCCCCAGAGGTGCCGCTACGGCGAGGACAGCGTGCAGTGGCACGTACACCCCGCCGGCGGTACCAGAGCAGAGATGACGCGCCGCTGGTGGTGGATGCGTGACGTTGGTACGCCGCCGACGGTACCAGAGCGGAGATGACTCGCCGCTGGTGGTGGACGCGTGACGTCGGCACCCCGCCGGCGGTACCAGAGCGGAGATGACGCGCCGCTGGTGGTGGACGCGTGACGTTGGTACGCTGCCGGCTGTACTAGATCTGAGATGACTGGCCGCTGGTGGTGGACGCGTGACGTTGGTGCACCGCCGGACCGCCGGATGTGATACTGAATGCTGACGCCCTTGCTTCATTTCCACGAGCTCTGCTTCATAACCTCTAGCCCTGTTCCATTCCCACCGATCCACCTGTATTCGCGAGCATGACCTGTGTCCCGTCTCCAACGTTACTTCCTGATCAGGGGCTTCCTATCGTACCGTGCAGTGTCACGGGCATGACCTGTGTCCCGTCTCCAACGTTACTTCCTGATCAGGGGCTTCCTATCGTACCGTGCAGTGTCCAAGCTGTTTAAGTGCCAGCTGCTTCTAAATCGAGTTTTTTTTTCACCAAAGCGCTTCAGTTTCACATATAATTCAACACTGATCGAATGATGAAAAAAGGTTCCTAATATCCCCGGAGAGGCAATAAGTACTTCCAATAAATACTCAAATACTTCAGTAGCATGTTCTTACATATTAAGTGCATCTCGCGGATAGTGGATTGCGCTTCGAAATTTCCCGAGGATAACAAATGTATTTGTATTTAAGAAGATGCTCTGTCCCACCATCCACTCTATTCTTAGTCCACTATTTTCCATTGGAAATTTTACACAATGAAGCCTCTACTCCCAATTCTTCTTGATCATGAATGAGTGTAGGTTGGCCTGTGTGTTCCGCATTTAAAGTTAAATCTTAACTTCGTAATGCTCGACGTTTCGATGTGTTACCTTTTCCCATACCCAGGTAGTCTCAGGTAGTTGATCGCAGCCATTCTAGTTGTATTAGTATCCTTGGTTTAATATACGCTGCGCTCGGCCATTTGCTGTGCGTACACCGCTACGCAGGTCATGTATTGATGAGGTATTCAATTTATATCCTACTCCTTCAAAATATTATACTCTATAGTTTACGTGCATGTATATGGGTTCTACAGTGCCCCATGGGGCCGTGGTGCTGTAGAGCCATAGCCACATAGTGCCGCATAGTGCCAGCACGTTATGGATTCCCAACGGATTCGGAGCAACTGACTGAGTAACCCGATGGAGATTCGAACAATGTAGCCATATAAGCAGTCCATACCCGTCCCCCAAATGGTGTTTGAATTTGTAGCATGCAACCGTACCAACAGATCAAACACGTGAGCAGGTGTGCTCTGTGAACGTGACAACGGGACTGTTGGTCGCGCCACTGCTCCAGGGAAATTGACACTTTGTTGCGTGACTCCGGACGCTCTCGCCACCTTAGGCATCGTATCGTGTTCTTCCAAGAGCGCGTCGGTGGCGCAGTGCCGACTCGGCGGTCATTTACTGCCTGATTACTGGCGTAAGACGACTCCTTAAACTGAGGGCAAAACCATGCTTGGGGTTTGTGTTTTGGGTGGGGGTGGAGTCCACCAGTATTCGCCTGACTTCTCCTCTCCGGTAATTTCAGACTTAAACATGGTACCCTGTTGGGCGGTCGTCAGTTTCTTTTTCCTCGTCACCGATTTTACCATCGTTGCACAAGTTTTTTTTGCGAAGATCCATCCGTGAGTGCAATCATTTTCGCTCATGTAGTTGAAGGACGGAAATGGGCCGAATTAGAAAATTGGTCTTGCCTTTCGTCCCACTCGCTCCTCGTGGCGTAATTGGTTGTCGGGACGGCTTGAATGGCTTTGTTAAATAGTCTCGGCACATTTATATTTCAGGTGATTCAGTGCGTCTCGTCGTATGTTACACTGAAACTTGCGGCATCTCTTCACAGTCGCAGCGCTCTTTTGGCTGCGTTCAAGGAACTAAGGATCTTGTTGCTGAATTGTAGGTTTCCTGCTGCCCGTGAAAACGATGCTCGGGGCAAAAATTGTGCTCAGGTGTGCGCCGATAGTGAGCGGCACGTCGAGCCCGTGAGGCGTGACGAAAATACTGAGACACTGGGTAGTGTCTCGTTCTTGTTCATCTCGCTCTCAACACAATTCAGCACTCTCTCCAGTGTTCTGATGGAGAACTGGACTGGCGATCCCGTGGACCCCTTGAGCAAGACTCCAATAAGCCGACGCAGACTCCAGGAAGCCGACGGTCAACGCTGATGGCGGGCCATTGGGTCGACCGCGTATGGATTGAGCTGGAGTGTGCACATCAGAAACGCGGCACCATTTATGGTTACAAAAAATTTTCACGAGATATATCCCAAGTTGTCGCGGATCGATTCACTCGCCTGCTAGTCTTCAACAGCCCGCCAACATGTCCAAATCTACAACGCTGAGTGAAGTATCACCTAGTGAAGTTTGTGTCCGGCGCGCAGCGTCCGGTCGTGACAGGAGCCCTGCGCAACACTATGCCGTGTGGGGGAGGAGACCGGGTCAGCAGCTGCTGCGGCTGAGTCGACGGCGACGTCTGCCAGAGCAGCGAGGGCGTCTGCGGAGCTACGATATCTCCCGGTGCTGATTTTCTCTTTGGTTATCTAGCTGTATGAGTGGATGTGGCGTCATAAAGCTAGGTTACCAAAGTTAAGAACAGCGCCTGTTCGTCGCCACTGGAAGAGTGCACTCTGCGTCATCTTGTCCTGGTACACGCCCACACGATGAGCTCCAAGGACCACCAACAGCGCCTGTTCGTCGCCACTGGAAGAGTCCACTTTGCGTCATCTGGTCCTGGTACACGCCCACACGACGGCCCTCCAGGACTGCCTCCTGCATCCGGCATGTTGTTGCTAACGCTACCAGCTACAACCAGCACTACTGCAGACGTCATCGTGCCGATTACCTGTTGCATTAGATTCAGGGCCTCTGCTCCTGCGACAAGCTGCATCGAATGGATTTTAGTGAGGGCCCAATACTGGACGTTGAGGTCGTGAAACATCTAGTGAGCAAGCACATTATTATAGCAGTTGCCAGTTGCAGCGGGCGGCTCATTGCTGTCACACTGTCTATGTTTCAGACGCTATTGTTCGCCACCTGCTACATCTCTGCGCACGTTATGCATGACGTTGTCGGCTGCAATAGGGACGTTATTTCTGCACCATCTGTGTTCAGGGCTGCCGTCATCGCATGCCGTTCAGCATGTTTGCCTTCGAGCACGAGCAGAATATAAACAGTCATTACTTCCATCCAGGATTGGCGCCCCATTGCCAGCCACGTCAAATACCCTGGACCAGCCGATATCCTAGCGTCACGTGTACAGGTGCCAACTTCCAGAAACCGAGACACTTCGTCCTCCACGAAGAGGGAGTTTTGGTGTCTTTCGCTAGACAGTTGTGGGCTCTTGCCGTCTTTGGAGCTCCAGGTAGATCTCGAACCACACCAAAATCCAAAGTCTGAAGTACGTCTCCTCTTGTTATGATTATATTATTTTGTTTCCTTTCCTACAAAAGCAACCGCTTCTATCCAAACATTTCCTGCCCTTCCACAGCCTGCAGCAGAGATTAGTCGCTCACCTATTTGTGCGAGGGGGCGGATTCTTCCACCTACGATTATTTCATTCAAAGTAGCGAGGTTGGGAGCTGCCGGCTGATGTTGGTTTGTGTTGGTTTTAGTTAGATTAGATCGGCTGGTTGGAATTACGGCTGCCACATCTTCCCACAGAAAGGTCTTGCAGAACTTTAAAAATTCCCCAAAACATTCTTGTATGCAGGGCCATTATCGACATTCCAGCACGATTACTCTTTCCATTTGTCGTTTCAGTGTTGTTGCATACAATTATAAATGACTTCAATTCATCTGTGTTAAATATATCGAAGCAGGCTGATTAAGATTATGATGGTGCCTTCATCGGGATATCGGAATGCCCGGCAGCCCTGTAGCAATCCAGCAATCGGCAGAAAAGGTGTAATTGTTTGTGGGTAAAATGAGAGCCCTTTAAAACGCGAGCCCCGTATTGTATGGCATGATGTACCTTCGCAGGGATGCTTGGCAACACTTTTTTTTGTATTGCTTCGCTCGTTGTTGCTGTGCGCACTCTTTTCATGAAATTGTTGGTGGTTGGTTGGTTGCTTAGTTGGTTGGTAGTCGTCCGAACTACAAGCTGATCAGGCAGGTAATGGCTGAAAATTCGAAACTATTTCGTACGATTCACAATGTTTCTAACATTGTGGATTCGGCTTCAACGCAAGTTGTAGCAAACTAGGATACGACTTCTGCCCGATTATCCACCCATGTCCTTGTTAGTCACTATCGTGTAAATATACTGGGTACCAAAAGAACCGTTTCGCATTCAGTGTTGCGCCAGGCGCGTTCCTGTCGTCCATTTAGAGCAGGTAATCTCTATCAGAGCAGCTGTGCTTCCGAGGGGCTCGGTTAGTTGCCATGCGCTGGCAGCGAGTATGGGCCGGGTCAGCCATGCCGCCACGCGACCACCGCTGGAGGCGGCAGATGTAAGGACCGATGGCCCGGACAGAACCGCCGGGCTTTTAGGCCGGGTCAGCCATGTTTAGGCCGGGTCAGCCATGCCGCCACGCGACCACCGCTGGAGGCGGCAGATGTAAGGACCGAACGCCCGGACGGAACCGCCGGGCTTTCTTTTACCGGTCCTCGACTATATGCCGGTCTTCCTCAACCGATTCTCCATACGAATTATTTTTATATTGGAAAGCTTCCATAGATAAAGCAAATTTCCGGAACTATTAAAATGAACAGCTTAACACAAACCTTCCAAATCAAGACACCCAAAATGCCACTGTGGACGAAGTGAGATTCATTCATCTTCGAATAATCTGCAACATGCTGCACACCACCTCCAAGATGTTCATCATTCTGCTACTAGATCCACAATTCAACACTCAATTTATTAAGTTCTTTCAATTCCTCAATTCTTCTTCAAACTTAACGTGCCATACTCTACGTACAATCCATATATAATTGTTCAGACTGCCTGCCGTGCAATCGGTTGCTATGTCGTTTTCGTCTTTATACTACAATCATTGATATTATAACTTTGTTAGCTGTAAAATACCGAACATAAAAAATAAAGCACTGAGTCATCGGTGAACGCATTTAGAGCAAAATCATTGGAACAACATCATACGTCATATAAATCAATGAGAACCAATATAACTACCACCCATTAATTATTTCCACCAACGTTTGCTTATTCAAGGTTTGCTTAGACTTTTGTTTCTTCAAGATGGTGTAATCTTTGAACGCTTCTTCTTTTACCCCATTTAATTTCAGACAATAGGCAAAGCAAGGTAATGTGATTAAATGTAATCGTATTTGTATAATGTAACTCAGAAGTGTATTTAAAACATATCACTCTGAATGTTTTACCAATATAGGCTTCAATGATTGAACACGATTCGTGTTCAGGTCGGCCATCGCTTCACTGACTGCTCGCTGGACACTATGACGTTTAGACATTCGGCACCTGTCACAGTTCTTTCCAGGATGTTATTAGTGCGCCGTTAACGCCCAAACAATAAAAACCTCCAAAGAAGCTTCGATCTGGATTCGTGATGCCATGAGATAACTGGACAGGAAAGGTAATTCCGCAAAGGTGAATGCAACTTGCCAGACTGGTGGTCGGAAAAAATGTACATTAACTGAAATCATGCCTAGATAATTACAATGTATCCAGAAGCAACAGTATCCCATAGCAAAACAGTCTATGGTATTCACAATATATAATTGTTGCATGCCACCAGCCGATGGTCTCATTCCTATAGCTGTTTGCATGCCACATTCGTTCCGAGGAGCCATCCTTATCGCCATGCGTTTCCAGCGTAGGTTCGGGGTTTAGTCCCTGGCGATTTTTCGACTTCGTTGCTGTGCATTAGACAGACAGTTTGGACCAACCTACCACAACCACATTCGGCCCGGTTGGATTCTGAATCCATTTTGCGCGCTGATTTCACAACTGTTTTTGTTTTTGCTCTAGGGTCATTAAAAGTAAAAAATGCTTAACTTTTGTCATTCGGCAAAGTATTAACTTGTAATCTATCGAGTAGCAAGAAGGCACACATATTGTGTAATACATAAAAACATTGGTAAATCATTATCCATATAACTCAGCAGTTGAACTCCTCCTTCTTGCCCCTGTACTTGTTCCTGTTCCTGGCCTCTTGCCTGTTCCACGTGACCATGTCCTGCTGCCAGGCCCCGCTGGCCATGGTGGCCGCCTCCGTGGTCATCTTCACACCCCTCTCCACTGCAGTGGTGGTGCAGGGCAGTCCTGGCTCTGAGTAGGGCTCCTCCAGGAACTGTTCCAGTTCCTGGTCTGTGTGTTGGAACAGGATGGGATGAGAGGAGGTCGCCTTCTGCAGGTCCACCAGCTCGGACAACTTGGTGGCCGCCAGGTTGATCTCGGGGTTCCTCACTTTCCTAACAGTCTTCCTCTTGCTCCTCTGCTCCTTCTTCCTCAGCTTCTTGACGATGGCCAAGGCCTGCTCCCTCTCCTCCCTCTCCCTGGAGGCCAGCAGGGAGGCCAGCACTACCTCATGTTGGGCGAAGTAGGCGTTGAACTGGAGGTAGGGCTTCAGCATGTCCACCTCCTCCTTGGTGCAGTAGGTGACGACCCTGGTGACGATGGTGAGCAGGTGGCGGGAACCCTCCAGCAGCAGGTTCCTCTGCCTGATCTCCAGGAAGGAGGGCACGTAGACGTGGATGATGAAGGAAGTCATGCGTCTCTGTGCCTCGCTGGGGGTAGCCGTGCTCATGTACACTCGCAGCTCCCTGCTCTCCGTGTTCTGCCACCGGGCGTTGGTCATTGCACCAGCCCGTGCCCTGGCCCACCTCTCCTGCAGCTGTCCAGACTCCACTGCCCCGGCCATCTCCAACAGATATCTGGTATCATGGTTGAACTCCTTCATGACGGCGGGGGGGGGGGGATGACGTTGCCCTGGAGCCTCTTGGCCTCCTCCCCACTCCAGGAGGCCGGGCCGGTGGTGGGGCCGGCGTAGTGGATGAACAGGTGGTTGAACACCTTCTCCAGGCTGTGGACGATGCAGTGGATGTGGAGGAGGGGGCGACCCACCAGCCTCTCGAACTCAGCGATGAACCCATGGTTGTAGCCGCCCATCTTGCTGCAACCATCGCTGAAGACCACCTGCAGGCTGGCGATGTTGATGCCCCGCTCCTCCACGAACCCCACCAGGCTGGTGGCCAGGTCCACCCCCCTCCCCCCACCGGGACCACGTGACCCAGGAGCTCCTCGCCGGGGTACCCGATGACAGCACAGTCCTCACTCCTTACAGTGGCAAACCTTTTATGGTTCTTCTCTCCTACACCAACCTCTACTTTGTTGTCATTGATCCTTTCATCCACCATCAGACCTTTAGCCTCAAATCCCAGAAATTTGTCTTTCTTTTGCTCCCTAGACTTCTTCCTTACTCTCTCAACTGTCTTGGAATTGATCACTTTACTCTTATCCCCTGCAGTTATAGTGTTGTCTGCCACTCTGATGGTGTTTGTGACATGAGCCACTGCATCACTGGATATCTTGAACCTATCTGCTGTTTCACCGAGTTTAGCCTCTGCTTCCTTCTGCTTTTTCTTTTTCTCTGTTTTCTCTTTCTTATTCACCTGGCATTTGTACTCATTGTCATTCACATCCTTTTCTTCATTGTCATCGTCGCTCTCACTGTTCTCCACTGCCACTTTAGACATCATTCTTTTCACATCATCATCACTTCTCCTCTTCCTCTTTTCTGTCTTCTCTTTGTTCTCAGCATTTTTCTTGGCTGCTTTTTCTTCCTTCTCTTTAGTTTTCTGCAGCCTGGCGGACTCTATAATGTCTACTCCACCAATACAGCCCTCCCTCCCACGCTTCCTCTGGGCGACCAGAAACTCCTTCTCCATCTCAGGAACGTTGTCATCATCAGCTACATCAAACAGTTCCTCCTCTATATCTTTGAACTTCCTCTTCACTTTGCCATTCTTCTTCTTCCTTCTCTTCCTGTCCATACCAGTCTGGCCCTTGGCTATCTCATTCAGACTCTCTTTCCTCATCTGCCACATCTTCTGCATCTTTTCCTTCACCTTCTTTTTGCTTATTGTAGGGATATTGGCAGTCTTGTAGACTTCTACAACCTTCTCAGTGACCTTCTCAGTGGCGTCCTTGCAATCAATATCCTTCTTCCCCTTCTTCATCCTCTCCTGCTCAGCTTCGAAAGCCAGGGCACTTCCTATCTCTTTATTCAGAGGCAGCTTGTTGATTGGCAGGGGCCTCCTGATCCCGAATATCTTGTCAGGTCCAGATCTGAGCTTGGCAGGAGAAGCTTTGCTTGGGCGTCTCGTCGTGCTGCCAGCTGTCAGCAGTTAGACTGTCCGTCATTGACTGGATACCGCCACTTCCCCGGTCTGTCAAAGGATTCACTTTTGCTTTCAACTCATGGATTAAAGAATACTTCATAGAAGCCGGATTACATATATGACAAAAGGAAGGCTCAAAAGTTAAGCATTTTGATTTATAATGACCCTAGAGCAAACACAAAAACAGTTCTGAAATCAGCGCGCAAAATGAATTCGGAATCCAAACGGGCCGAATGTGGTTGTGGTAGGTTGGTCCAAACTGTCTCTTCTACTGTGCATAGTAGTCATTAATGGTTGGCGGATGCATTGCTTCAGATGAAGTTCATAGGTGCAACGAAGTAAACCTGACAATCTATAGTGCAGGCTGAAGACGAAGGCAACGCAGGAAGGAATAGTAAGGTCGGCTATTCAGGTTGTATTTCAAGTTGTAATTTATCGTGTATTAAATGCACTAAAGGTGTAATATTTTGCTGCTTCTGTACTATTTTGTGATCTACAGCTATTCTAAGAAGCATCCATCCCCATTCTAAGAGACCTGTCTCTCCACCCTATGTGCTATATTTATTATATGCTAAAATCCATTTATGTGGCCGTTCGTAAGTACTGGGTATGTATCTGCAAAATAGGCTAAATGGGCATAAAGGTACAAGACACAGATTCTACAGAAGAGGGCATTTTATCACAGGTAGCGATAAATGGGCAGATCATTAATTAGTCCCCTATAAAGTACAGACATATGTCTTTTGCAATAGAATGTCGTGATATGTGAAGGCTGAATAATATTAGTTTGGATATCAGCACCTGGCAGTGGCTTGGTGTGCCTATTAAATGCATGATGTAACATTTTACAGCTGATCAAATACTTAATGATTCAAAGCTCTTTATCGACCTATTTTAAATTTTCCGGCTTCCTTTATTGATGACTGTAAATAATTGGCATCACGCTGTGTTTTAGGAATTGTTTTGCTACCACACTGTTGCCATCAATACCTGTCAATTGAAAAAAGGGAATCTATATAATAGGTTTATTTGCAATCTAAGTTCTGAACGAGGCCTTCCAAAGTGATGTGAACTTCCAATATGACCTGAATAAATACAAGTACAGCAATGGAACTTCTTTATGTGGATAAAATACATGTTTAAAGAACTGCTCTTTTAACCGGGCTTGGTCCAATCAGACCAGCCGGTCCTGGTCTTCGGTCACAAAATGTTCCGGTATTTGCCACCTCTGATCACCACCCAAGACGTCGTGACGTCGTGCGATCCAGCAGCAAATCTGAGACTACTTCCAAATGACTGAGCCGGAAAGGCTGTCCAGCCCGGTCATTGGACGCCGACATTCCGTCCGTCGGGAGAGGGCTGCTTTATCGGTGTTTTGTATACTTTTGCGGGGGCAAATGCCCTCAATGTTGGATTTGCCCTCAAATAATTTCAACTCTTGTCACCATGTGGAGTGTTCCCCTTCCAATCTATTGGTGCCATTGGAAAGCCTTCATGTATTGTGCACCCGCATTAAATTCCAGAAATCAACGTCGCTTGTGTGCTTGGTAGGGTGGACTCTCGTTCAGAGACTAATTTGTAAGGATACTGTATACATAACCATTCGATGTGTATTTTCTTTAATTTCAAATTAACCTACCTGGAACATCACAGATCACTCTGCAGATTCATGTGGACCGTTGGACATCAATGGATTACTACATTTACATTTTTCTCCTCGACCGGTATTTCGTTGAGTGCATACATAATGAACCCAGACAGCCTGAAAGACTAAGAAGTGGGCACTCTGCTATGGGACAAGAAGTTACCTTACTGACCTCGCCTGGTGCACAGGAGCGTGATTTCGATGAAAAATATGAGTGCTCTGGCATTATTGTGGGCACGCAGGCACCTACAGAGGCCTGAAACCATTATGGGCAGCGCCATTGCAAAGCGATAAACGATTTTACGATAGAAGCGGGCATCAACAGGTTACAGATATTCGCGACATCGCAGCATGTTTTTCTTACACATTAAGCGTGGCTTAATCGAAAGCGTGAGCATCATAGCTTTGATAAACTTTGCATTTAGCAACGATACATTTCATAATTTTTCTTTCGCCTATGTCCTTCATCTGCCTAGCTGCAACATAAGTTGGCGAGAACGGCCGCGAACTTCAGCGTTCGAGTCAATTATTTGTCCCGGCTTTCGTGAGGAACAAATTGAGGCTCATGAGACGCAAGATATGTTCTTAGCATCTCAACTAAATTACATTTCAAATACCTCTAAGGCTACAGAGGTCATTTTTCAGAAATTGTTATGTTTTTGCATTCAACTTGCTGTAATCTCCACATTAGAAAATATGGGACTGCTGAAATCCACTCAGCTTTCATCTGTCTGAGCACCTGATCCCGACGTTGTTGTGTGTCGCAGCGCCCTCGGCTGTGATTCGCTGAGAAAGGTGTGCGCCGCTAGGGGGTGGGGGGGCGTTCATATCTTCCAGCGTTCATAATTTCCAAATTGGAAGGTAACTTTCAAAACAGGCGTTCATATTTTCCATAGTTCATAATTACAAATTTGGAAGTTAGCTTCCAGATTGCAAGTTAATTTCCAATGCTTGTTAACTTCCAAAGGTTGAAAGGATAGGTTAGATTCCTATCTGGCCACTTTGGAAGTTCACTGGAAGTTTTGGAATTTAACTTCAAATTTTTGGAAATTAACTTCAAATTTGGGACTTATGAACTTTTGAAAATTTGAACACATGTCTCCCCGGTACTCCCTACCCAGTCGCAAGCAGAACTTGCTATGCTTGCTTGGTTATAGCAAAATGCCAATGCAAGTACAAAAGTATTATGCACAATTTGTTTGGAAGCTGTGTGGGGCCGCTTATGTAGGAGACAGTAAGCGCGACCTGTAAGACGACTCTACGAACATTCGCGTTAGCCACTCCAACATAACAGTTGATCCGCCACCAGGGGACTATGTCCGATTGCGTCACTCTGAATGCACTACGAGTAATCCTCTTGACATACAAGCTGAGCAAAAGACGAAGGACCATGCCGGCAGAAAAAAAATGTGAATCGATCTGTATCAGTGATAGGAAGCCTGGCTCCGAATGGGCCACGCCGGAGCCACGCGAGCTCAACCGGTCGATAACACCCCACCCCTTCAGATTTTGCTTAAACTTTAGCTAGGGGATTATCATAGTCTCTGAACACGATTCTGAGAGTTTTGTCTCTGATCAAAAGGTTGTCCTGTACGGTGATGTAAAATGTGTCGTCATACCACGAACCGATGCGTTTAATTTGATGTACCTCCGGAACGGATAAATATTTCTGGCATCGAAACACTGTTACGGGGTAGCAAGATAACGTGTTTTGACGCAGGCATATCAATGCATTTTTCAAAAATTTCAAAACATTTTAAACGCATTTTCCATGCAATTTGAAGTTGTGAAAACATCCCCTCTCGATTTTCTTCAAGTATCAATTTTCGAATTACATGTTCGATTTCATCCTAACATCATTGATAAGCAGACTGGGACCTCAACTCAGTGTGTAAAAATACACAAATACGGCAGATGCGTGCGGCACGGCGGAGCTCTGGCAGCTCAGCAGCGGCTCCCGGATGACGTCAGAGAGACCTCTGTCTTCCATGGGCTTTAGTTACTGGCGATACCGCAGGTGTCCGAACTACAGTGGTGTCTATGCGTCAAAGCACTGATGGATTTATTAATTGTGTAGATAGGGCCTTTGACAATCTGACAAGGCACCACCAAATAGCGCACGTTCAGAACAACTACCTCTGGAGCCTGAAGTCCGGCTTCCATCGGATAAGACGATACTCTTTGGTAATTTGTTCTTCTGAAAACCATTACTTTATGCTTCAAGAGCCATGTAGGGTTACCACTGGGAGAGCGCACAGACGACTGCTCCCCATGTGTCGTGTATGCCCCAGCTGCCGAAGAAGCAGCTACTAACAGAAGACACTGTGCTGTAAGCGGCAGCACCAAACATAGAGCAACTCATTGCATGCACACCTTTCAGGCCGAGGTGAAGCGTGTTCAATTCCAAACTTCAATGACAAGTTACACTATTTCGGAGTCCGATGTCCCGTTCAATACGAAATCAAATACATCAAAAACATGTCTTCATAAAGAAGACTTCAACTTGAATTGCGACTGCCACTTCTTTCCTCGCGATCTGTCACAGTAATGGACCTTGTGACGGGATTGGCGACTCAGTGAAGCGACGAACTGCACACACCAGTCTACAGCGCTCCGAATCGCAAATTTTAGCACCACAAGAAATGTTTGAGCTCTGCTCTACGTCCATTCCAGGTGAGTGCACACGTGTTGTTTGTTAAGTTAGTACTTTAATGGCTAGAATGCGTTATTTTGTTATGGGGCCGAGGGTGCATGACGAAGATACATCATTAGACTGGGATTATAATTTTCCATTGAAGTACCATAAACTGAGAGATGCTCCAGGCACATACTGTCCTGAAATAGTTGTACCATTCGGTGTATTTACTGCACTTCGATATATTATATCAGATATAATTGTTACAAGTGTTTTTGGTAATTGGTGTATATCCTTGAAAATATACTGCGATCTACTTTTGGACGAATCGATGATGAAACTGTCTCAAATGGAGTGTCGATTGGGAAAGGTGGTGGCAAAGTGCATTGTCATCCCAATTTGTCCAGTTAACGCCGTAACTCCCTGCTAACTTTAAGCAGCATTGGGATGCTGGTGATAATTGGTTCTCCGAAAGTATGGAAATTTATATCCTTTCCACAAGTACACAGGCTTGGGTGGGCCAACTGTTGTAATTACTCCCCTCTTTCCTCCATTCAAAGCAAAATTGAGATATGCTTGAATTATCAATGCGGTTTACCTTGTTCATGAAATATTCCGATAATTGGCACGTTTATCATCTCGCTTTCTGAAGCATGTTGCCGTTATGGTATAAAATTTAGTACTCAATTTTTCCACATGAATCGAGCTCATTTACACTAAACAAAAAGATATTCATCGAACAGCCGTCACATTCACCAAACGCTTCTAATCGGCTGCCGGAACGCTGAAAGGTACAAGGAGCTACCACTCGTTCAGGCCGAGAAACCCGACGAGTGTGGCAGTCTACGAAAACTAGGGTAGCACATGATGCAAGACGTCACAATCTAGTGTGGTTCAGGAAGATACCTTACCAAGTGGAAAATACACGTGAGAGAGAAGGTGGGAGACTGCATGGCAAGATTTCGTACTGTTGGGGTGGATCAAACAGATTTAAATGTCCAACCTTTGATTGTGCAAAGCTGAATTCAAACTGTTCCAGCTTTCCGCATCCTTTGCGGAATGGCAAGCAGCTAGGCGAGAACCGAAACGACGGCGGGCAGTCGTTTCGGGCGCGTTCGTATTTTCCAAAGATCACAAGTTCTAAAGTTCATAATTTCCGAATTGGAAGTCAACTTCCAAAACAGCTCGGGTAAGAGGCGCTCATGTTTTCCAAAGTTCATAATTTCCAAATTGAACGTTGGGTTCCAAAACTTGGAAGTTAGCTTCGAAATTGAACGTTGAATTTCATAAGTTGGAAGTTAACTTTAACAAAATCGGAACGTTAGGTTGGATTAGGTTCGGTTAAGCTGTTATGTTAGGTTCATATCCGGGCTACCTTGGAAATTAACTTCCAATTTGGAAGATATATTCAAAATTGGAACTTATGTACTTTGGAAGACATCAATGTCCCCTATCCGAGCTGTTTTTGAAGTTCAATCTTCCATTTTGGAAACTATAAACGTTCGAAATTGTGAATTTTGGAAGATGTGATATGCCGTCGTCTTTCCGACCAGTGGGTCTAAAAAACACCGACCGCCGCCTCGCCGCGAGCACCCAGCAATCTTTACGGATTTTTTGCACACTGTTCGAGTTGAAGTCTCACTATTTATCAATGATACCATGGTAAAATCGGGCGTGGATATCGAAAATCAATGTTTAAAGAAAATCGAGAAAGCGTGTTTTCACAAATATAAATTTTTGATAACATTTTGGTCAATGATAGCTCTCATTATCTGTTTAAAGTATAATGATACATTGTTGTTAAAATATGATATTTCGTCAACCCATAAAAGTTTTCGAATCTAGTAAATATTTCCCCATTCCAGAGATATGTAGTTTTAAAAATCAGTTCACGGTGCGACCTCATATTTCCACGTCATCCTACAGAACAAGCAGATGGTCGAGAACTACAAGTCTCATAATCGTGTTCGGAACATAAGATAGCCCCATACAAAATATAAGCAAAATACGAGGGGTGTGGTGTTGAATTGTTCGCCCATCGGTTGAGTTGGCATGGAATGACCCGAATGGCAATACAGTCATGATTTGTGTTGCGATGTTGTAATGCTTGACATGCTAGTGAGATTTGTTGAGGCCACATGCTATGCCAATAGGATCACAGTCCTTTTAGGCTGGAAGCAAGGTGAACCATGTGCAGATTTGCTAAATTTGAAAGCGAATTTTCCATGTTTGAGATGTGATTCTGAAGTGCTGCGCACGACGGCTTAATACCACATGTTTTTGCAAGTTCTGGGCAATGTTTTTTACCTGCGGAGAGGAAGTCGTATTAAATGTCACCCATTAAATCATCAAATCTCATCTTAAATGTTCTTAAAATTTCGCCAAATATCTCCATTTGCATCCTACTTCAAACGAAGTTCATTCTTAGGCTATAGTAATTTTGTAGACAAAAACATCCGTTTTACTATGGCAGCACCGCGGCAGTGTTTCGGTTCTGTGATGATAGGCAAGACAATTGGGACACCACCACCGGAATTGGTAAAATAATTATAATGACTCTAGTTTCATCGCAGCTGCCTGTCTGTGCAACGCAACAAGAATATGCGATATTCTCTTCTTAGTTCTTGGTATGGATGTATTCCCAGCGTCTCAAAATTTGCTCCAAAGAACTTTGTGGTCACCAAACGTACTCATGAATGCCCGACAAGCACTCTAGCCCACTAAAAAGGCGCATTCACTGTAAGCATTACATGGCATACGCCATCGCAAATGGTCTCCATGTTTGCCGCAATACCATGCCCACCAAACACGTCAAATGGTCTCCATGTTTGCCACAACACCACGCCCACCAAACACGTCAAATGGTCTCCATGTTTGCCACAATACCATGCCCGCCAAACACGTCAAATGGTCTCCATGTTTGCCACAATACCATGCCCGCCAAACACGTCAAATGGTCTCCATATTTGCCACAATACTATGCCTGCCAAACACGTCAAATGGTCTCCATGTTTGCCACAACACCACGCCCACCAAACACGTCAAATGGTCTCCATGTTTGCCACAATACCATGCCCACCAAACACGTCAAATGGTCTCCATGTTTGCCACAATACCACGCCCACCAAACACGTCAAATGGTCTCCATGTTTGCCGCAATACCATGCCCACCAAACACGTCAAATGGTCTCCATGTTTGCCAATACCACGCCCACCAAACACGTCAAATGGTCTCCATGTTTGCCGCAATACCATGCCCACCAAACACGTCAAATGGTCTCCATGTTTGCCGCAATACCATGCCCACCAAACACGTCAAATGGTCTCCATGTTTGCCGCAATACCACGCCCACCAAACACGTCAAATGGTCTCCATGTTTGCCGCAATACCATGCCCACCAAACACGTCAAATGGTCTCCATGTTTGCCGCAATACCACGCCCACCAAACACGTCAAATGGTCTCCATGTTTGCCGCAACAGCAATACCATGCCCACCAAACACGTCAAATGGTCTCCATGTTTGCCGCAATACCACGCCCACCAAACACGTCAAATGGTCTCCATGTTTGCCGCAATACCACGCCCACCAAACACGTCAAATGGTCTCCATGTTTGCCGCAATACCACGCCTACCAAACACGTCAAATGGTCTCCATGTTTGCCGCAAAAACAAATGGTCATGTTTGCCGCAATACCACCCACAAACACGTCAAATGGTCTCCATGTTTGCCACAACACCACGCCCACCAAACACGTCAAATGGTCTCCATGTTTGCCGCAATACCACGCCCACCAAACACGTCAAATGGTCTCCATGTTTGCCGCAATACCACGCCCACCAAACACGTCAAATGGTCTCCATGTTTGCCGCAATACCATGCCCACCAAACACGTCAAATGGTCTCCATGTTTGCCGCAATACCATGCCCACCAAACACGTCAAATGGTCTCCATGTTTGCCGCAATACCATGCCCACCAAACACGTCAAATGGTCTCCATGTTTGCCGCAATACCACGCCCACCAAACACGTCAAATGGTCTCCATGTTTGCCGCAATACCATGCCCACCAAACACGTCAAATGGTCTCCATGTTTGCCGCAATACCATGCCCACCAAACACGTCAAATGGTCTCCATGTTTGCCGCAATACCACGCCCACCAAACACGTCACGCGGCAGGGTGCTGTTCGATAATAAACGGTAGCTGGGCATACCGGTCTATATTCATGAAACAAAACGCTGGGATTTCTACTTGACATTCCTTCCTTCCTTCCTTGACAAATGTCAAGTGCTAAATATAAGCATGGTGCTTATAACCAACACCTTTTCATTGGGCTATATTTAGTAGCAGGGTGCTTGAAATGAGCACCCATGGGGTGCGTGCGCTTTAGCACCCCAGGGTGCTAGTTTTTGCTCATGCAAAAACCCAGCACCTCCTGGGTACGGTTCGCCTATGGTGCTGGCATATTTAGCACCCATTGGGTGCTTAAACCGAAATTGGACTCCTTGATAGTAGCGTACGGGTGTTGCTGACTTACTGCATTTATACGGACGGATGACTTCTTTTGCTACATGTCAGCGTCCGATACCGATCTTAATATTACAGCGAACAGGATGTTTAGAGGCTGATATGTATGCATTTGTATTAATGCATACCTTTTAATGCATTCGTATGCAAATAGCAATGCAAAGGAATACGTATTTCCTACTTTACAAATAGCAAAGGAGGACATGCATACACACACACACACACACACACACACACACACACACACACACATATATATATATATGGCATCGCACGCCATCGAATATCAAACCAAAATGGCCGAATGTTCGTGCAGTTGTTTCGTTAAACAGCGTTAAGGAGCTAATATTCCCGCCATTTTTCCACGCTGCTTATTTTAACTACCCAATTGCTAACTGTAGGCAGCCATAGAGCGCTCAAACTCACGCCAAAAAACACTGACTGTAACAGTGCTAGATAGGGGACGAGTGGTCTAGGGGTAAGATGCTAGTCTCACAATCGAAAGGTTGTGGGTTCGAGTCTCATCTGTCGCTACTCTTCGCCCGCGACCAATCGGCGTGAGAGATTGGCGACGCTACATGACTCAACGGTCGACGTGTCGTAAAACCAATAACTAACAGTGCTAGATATAAGCAGTTATATTATTCTGGACTGCTTGGCACAACACTCATGGCCGTTAAGATCAAGCATCCTCATTCTTGCAATCTAGCACCTGCAGGCTAGAATTAGCCCCTTCCTGCCGAAGAGTACACATGGTGCTTGTTGTTGCTAGCATCCTTATGCTTGTTACTAGCATCCTCAGGAAACAGCGTTGTTTGAAGCAGTCACTTAGCATGCAATTACAGCAAAAGTGCTAGTCATTTTTTACAGTGTAAAAAAATGTTTTTTTTCTGTTTTTTTTCCGATGTGATAGCAGTTAATTAAGCTTTCCTTTCTTGGGGAGATGACAATTTTTGGCATGCAATTCAAGTTGCATATGTATTTAAATGTTGTGTAGAAACACATTACCGAAAATGATTAAGATTGTGTGGCCATTTATTCCTGTCACACTCCTGTCGCAATACTTTCAATAACAAAATAGCTTTTGCCCACATTGCTGCTGAAATAAGAAGATTTTGGCTTCTGAATTTCAGCAAATAACAATACATTTGCTGGTTCACATGGCGACTGCACTCAGCTCTATGAGATAAACACATGGATTCCAGATGACATTAGCACTATGGTTAAATTAGCAAGGGGCACTGTTGGAGCTTTTTCTGGATAAACAGTAAGATAAATTACCACAAAAGCATACTAAATATGTGCCTAACAAGTTTATACATCAATACCTGATATTCCTAACATGCTCACATGACCAAAACAGTAAATAATTGCACGACAACTCACAAGTAGGATACCCAAGCACCAACTGGTTTGTTTGGTTGCCACATATGGGAATATAGGTTTGGGAATATAAATCGGTTTACTTTGAAGTAAATAATCTGAATATAATCTGTAATCTGAATAATCATAATCTGAAGATTATGAAGACAAAAAAAAACTATCTATCTAGCACAGTTTTCTGCCCACTACCAACAAACAATTCATTCTTGTCGTTAATGCAAAAAATGCAATAATGGACTTCTACTACTGCCCAATGGTAAATGTACACACCTACTATTTAATGTACACTCTTACTTTAATATACTGATATATTCATTTATCGCTAATTGACCAGTGCAGCATTTAAGAGGTAGATCATGCAGTTACTGAGTAATGCACTAATTATTTCAATGCTGTGCACATGGGGATTAATTATCAATTGTCTGGTGGCACAAGCAAGGGTTGGTTTTACGGACTAGAATAATTTTAAAGCAATTCATCATTAATATATGCTATTTCTGTATCGGGTGTAGTTCACAACAGTATCACACGAATTATATCACATCGCTAAGACCATTGCTACAATAAAGGTACAACAAAGTTAAGTAGGTATGGCTTATATCTCTTAAAGGTCGTGAGCCGAAACGGCATGAACGCCTATCTCCATACATTAAGCGGAGCTGCGCCACACACTCGTAGCAGAAACGCCATTTATGATATTTTTGAAGTAATGAGTTTAAACCCTTATGAAGAAGACAAAATACATTGATTAAAACTATGAATAAGTTGCAAATAAATAGACCAATCAATTTGGAACCAGGATCACTAAAAATTTACTCAACCTTACTGTTAGTATTCGTGTACCAGGCCCTCTTCAAAACTATTATTTCTGCCCCATGTTCAGTCAACGGGTTTTCACGACGGGAGAATCGCCTACAACCGCAATCAGCTGTTGCGGTCCTGTTTACCCAACCGTATATAGAAGAACCATGGGCTTATGGGGGGTGGTCTGCGTACTTTTAGGCCGCTTTTAAAATCAGCACTTACATTTTTGCTGGTCTATATATGCCGAATGCTGGACATTCTCCGAAATTGTTAGTTAGTTGTTTTGAACGTGGTTGAACGAACTCATGAACGTGGTTTGAAGAAACCTGTAGCCTCAGCAATTTCTAAATGAGCCCAAGATATTCCCCGTCCTAAAAAGTGTACGCTTATCCGTCCCTGGGGTAGAGTAACACCAAATTATTGCACAATGTACGACACACATTCGATTTAGCGCGACACAGTATTAACTGTTGTACTCTAAACGACATTGCGATTGTCATGGACGTACAATTCGATTTATTCGGCATCAGACAAATAAGGGAGAAGTCAAATGACGGGACTGGTCCATTTTGTTCAAAAATATTTCTAGTACCAGGGGTAATCCAAAGCAACCGATGAGGGGACATAGTGGTTCCACAGTTTAGTAACATCCAGAATAGCACCTTGCAATTAGCCTAACATTCGCACCTCCTGGGCACTCTCCCTTCTCAGTCTTTCTCTGTCATGCGATATTAGGAGCGCGCTGTTGATAAAATTCGACGAAGTTTCGCCACAAGTACAGGATAAGCACGGAGGAGAGTGCTTCCCTCCATCGACAGGGCAACATCGATAGCGGCGGGCTCGGTCCGAACGTGACACTTTTGGCAGGGTCATTGTCACAGAAACAAGGTGACCTAGGACAATGACTAGGTTTCACCAGAATGTAGCTCGATTCCATGAATGTCGCTCTCCATTATCCTCTGGCCTGCTGTGTAGCACGCTTCCCCCAAGCTATGTTATTTTGCACCTCTACAAACAATGACTTCAGCAAATTCCATTTCACACAACAAAGCAAAACAGGGAGAGAATGTACGATGATACTCCGCAACTAGGGGATGCATCAGCATGAGCCCTCTGCATTTCAGTTGTTGACTCAATGTGAAATCGGATGGACCCATACCCAACGGCCAGCATAGACACAGCGGTCCGTAAGCGTGAGCAAACCTATAGAAGAGGCGCCTTCAGATAATTTTCCGATTTGTAGTCTGAGCTGGATACAATGCCAGCTACTGGCATTGCACCTTGGTTGGCTGCGACTCTACGACGCACTCAGCAGCTGAGGCCATATGGGGTTGCCTGCCTCTCGCCCTGGCAGGAAGGGCGGGCACCGTGGGGAATCGAACTACTTATGTCCGGCATGTCAGACTCCCAGCTTAATTAACCACTGAGCTACCGTCTGAGCTACTTGCATAGCACCAGTACACATGCTTCGGTGAATAGGGAAGCGCACATTGTACTATTTCAGATATCATAAATCGGTGTCCTACAAAAGCTGCACTCTATATATGACCCTTTATGTGTCCTACATACATATCCTATATATACCAATGTATGTTCCATGTGCCACTGGTTCCTTTGGGAGGAACCAGAGGCAGCACTATCCTTTGATACCTTTTGCCCCAGTGCAAAACTATTGTGGCAGCGCCGTGAAAAAAGCGATGCCATTGACATAAAAGTGTCATTGACAGTTATTGTCAACGTGATCAACACACAACCTTCTGCCAATCGCTTTTCATGCTAATTGTGTTGCAATCTGCGTTTTATCGAACAGTTCTACAAACTTATTATCCACTTTTGCGAAATGCTTCGGGTGCACAAGCCGCTTCTACGCCACATTTCAAAGATAACAACACATCAGAATTTCCCAAGTTGCAACCACCTTCCCTACTACTATTGGAAAATAAATAATTCACCTACGGAACAAGGCACCCCGGAAAATCCTATACATCGCTTGATAATTTTTAACAAGAAATCATACAACGATGTTTGTTGATGTTTCTCACGAATATTTAAGTCACCTTGTTTGTCACCATTTAAGTTACCATTATTGACTAATTACCACGGGTTTATATTAGGTGAATTATACAACCACTGATGATCTCTCTCTCTCTCTCTCTCTCTCTCTCTCTCTCTCTCTCTCTCTCTCTCTCTCTCTCTCTCTCTCTCTCTCTCTCTCTCTCTCTCTCTCTCTCTCTCTCTCTCTCTCTCTCCTCTAGCTCTCGCTCTCGCTCTCGCTCTCGCTCTCGCTCTCGCTCTCGCTCTCGATCGATCGATCGATCGATCGAGAGAGAGAGAGAGAGATATATATCGATATATATATATATATATATATATATATATATATATATATATATATATATAGAGAGAGAGAGAGAGAGAGAGAGAGAGAGACAGAGGATAGTAACAATCGTAATAATATCCTATTAGCCTATTAGCCCAATAAAGTACAATACGTATGAGTTGACATGATATTAACAATTGCATTATTGTTCTCAAATTCCAGAGCAAATACTTCTAAATAGGGTGAGCCTCTCAACGCCACGCGTGGTTTCCAGTTCTCAATAGCAGTGCCTGCCACATTCATTGCTCCATACTGACAGATTTTCACCTTTTCCGTTCGATTGAAAACCACCACTTACACGATGCCTCCTACCATTTTGGAGGTCAGGAAAAGTCATGGAACGAGATGTTTCTTTTGTCTACCACAAATACGGTGGACGCTTTGTCGAAAGCCACGCCTCTAGGGGTCCTAGTTACCCATTATGTCAATCTTTATTTCATAATTAGTACTTTACATTCATACCGCGAAACGGGTAAGCCTTCGGTGGTCTTGCAGGTGGCTGAACTACCTGCACAGACATACTTAGTCTGGAATGCCCACCGCTGGCACTGTGGCACGTTTGCATGGGGTCCAGCGCAACTCGAATATTAACTGTTGAATTTAATTCGACACGATTGCCTCGAAGGGCGCTATTGAAGATTACTAGGAGCTCACGATCATAAACAAAGCATTTGCGAGCTCCACTTTCTATCCACAACGCAGGCTGTGCAGGGTTCAATTTTAAAACCAAGCATGCATCAGGTTAATTTATGCGGATCTCTTTAACATGTATATTGTCGTCTTGGGAGCAGTTGGAACCTCTGTCTTTCAGTGACTATTACCCCATGTGCATAATAATTCTAGCACGCTGCCAAAATGGGCAAGTAAAGCTGAAAACTTAATGTTCGCCTTCCAATCAATTGTCTCTCTTAACCTGTCTTCCACTACACATTTGTGTGTGTGTGTGTGTCTGTATGTGTGTGTGCATATAGGTGTGGGTGTGTCTGTGTCTGTGTGTTTGTGTATGCCTGTGTGTTTGTCTCTCTGTATGTATGCATGTGTACGCATATCTATTTGCGTTTGTGTGTCTGTATGTCTGTGCGTAGGTGCGTGTGCGTGTCTCCCTATGTCGTCTTCCGTTCTCTCTTTAGCTGCTCCAGGCGTGCGGTGGGTCACAGGGTGGGTAGGACGAGTGTCCCACTGACTCATGAAGCATACACCTTACCTCATGCTGCTACATATAAATCAATGGTCTCAAAGCGGTTACTGCCCACCGACTCCAGTGTGCTCTGCATCGATGAGAGAGGAACAGTCATCTCTCCATGTTTCGATGTCCCTTCGTCCATTCGTTTCTCTGAATCCTCTCCCCTCGCTCTCTCTCTCTCTCTCTCTCTCTCTCTCTCTCTCTCTCTCTCTCTCTCTCTCTCTCTCTCTCTCTCTCTCTCTCTCCCGTTCTGTTTTTCTCTCTCGTTCTCGCTGTCGCTCTCGCTCTCGCTCTCGCTCTCGCTCTCGCTCTCTCTCTCGCTCTCTCTCTCTCTCTCTCTCTCTTCGCACCTCCGGTCTTCCTGTTTCTTGTTGGCCACCTCTCACTCTATATTCAATCCTCTCCCTCTTTCTGCTTCCCCATGCGTCTGCCCTGGGCGACGCGGACAGGGGAGCATGTGATTGGGTGTCGGGTGGCCGGGTCGACGGGGACAGGGGAGCACGTGATTGGGTGTCGGGTGGCCGGGTCGACGCGGACAGGGGAGCACGTGATTGGGTGTCGGGTGGCCGGGTCGACGCGGACAGGGGAGCACGTGATTGGGTGTCGGGTGGCCGGGTCGACGCGGACAGGGGAGCACGTGATTGGGTGTCGGGTGGCCGGGTCGACGCGGACAGGGGAGCACGTGATTGGGTGTCGGGTGGCCGGGTCGACGCGGACAGGGGAGCATGTGATTGGGTGTCGGGTGGCCGGGGCGACGCGGACAGGGGAGCACGTGATTGGGTGTCGGGTGGTCGGGTCGACGCGGACAGGGGAGCAGGTGATTGGGTGTCGGGTGGCCGGGTCGACGCGGACAGGGGAGCACGTGATTGGGTGTCGGGTGGCCGGGTCGACGCGGACAGGGGAGCATGTGATTGGGTGTCGGGTGGCCGGGGCGACGCGGACAGGGGAGCACGTGATTGGGTGTCGGGTGGTCGGGTCGACGCGGACAGGGGAGCAGGTGATTGGGTGTCGGGTGGCCGGGTCGACGCGGACAGGGGAGCACGTGATTGGGTGTCGGGTGGCCGGGGCGACGCGGACAGGGGAGCACGTGATTGGGTGTCGGGTGGCCGGGTCGACGCGGACAGGGGAGCATGTGATTGGGTGTCGGGTGGCCGGGTCGACGCGGACAGGGGAGCACGTGATTGGGTGTCGGGTGGCCGGGTCGACGCGGACAGGGGAGCACGTGATTGGGTGTCGGGTGGCCGGGTCGGCCCGCGCCGGTGGCCGCGTCGTCCCTGAGACCGAGAGCAGCGCACCGGGCTGAGCCATCGAGAGAAAGCGACGCCGTAAATTCACACAGGCCGGCCCCGGAAACTCGTCTCTGTCGGAGCCGCGAACCGGTCTGGGCCGGCCCCTTATCTGGCGCCATTTGTTGGGCCAGGGTCGCCGAGGGTGACGCGGCCGCGGCCGACCTGGCTCGATGGCGCGTTGGCGCGGCCCGCCGACATGCACACAATCTCGCCCTCTGCACCGCCAACAATGGAGCTTCCTCGCTCTTGTGGTAGACACGATCAAATGAATTTCTGTGGTGATGTGTTAAGCATGCTTGTTTCCTCGCCATGCTTGTCAAACATTCAATGTTTCAATAAACATGCTTGGCGGGTTGGTGTTTTAAGCATGTTTGCTTTGTGCTGGTTTACCTAATACAATGAGGTCGTACGTATGTTTGAATCGCAATGTCTGTCTGGTCAGATTTGAATGGAACATGAACTGCTGCGGCTGTCTCAGATTGCTGGCAAATCAGTGACACTGCACCACTGTCCAAATCAATGGAACTGTACCATTGTTCAAATCAGTAACACAGCACCACTGTAATCGGCTAGGTCGAACAGCACGTGCACATCTGGGAAAGTGATGTGGGCTGTAGGACGCAGGAATGTAGTCCTGAATGTTGTCATTTTTCAAAGCTTGTACACGCATTCCTTGTGGTGTTTATAACCTATCGCCAGCACCCAGGAGAGAAATGTACTGAGATAGCCTTGGGGGTTGCATTGATCATTTCTTTTCATTAATACGATGTTCAAGACAAACCATACACAAACTTTACCTTGGCATATCAGAAGCGCTGTAAGAAGTAAGACTAACGTGGCCCAATCTGGCTTTATTAGAAGGTACATTGAGGAGAACAGAGGATTATTGAGATTCTTGGGATTATTGAGTGCAACACAAAAAAACTACCCAAGGTTGCTACTCTTTTAACAATTCGCAGCAAGCGAATGATGTGGTTGATTGGACATATTTGAGATTTATCTGTGTAAAAATTCCGATTTGGCCCAAGCTTACGTAAGTGAATCACAATAATCTATTACGACGAAGCAACAAGTTCCACTCAGCTAAAATGAATGGTGACCTGCTCATGCTCAGGGACGTCGCCAACGGTGGTGGGGGGTGGGGGCAGAGGGGAAGTCGCCCCCCCTGCCGTGAAACTGGGGGGCGCCGTCCCCTGGAATTTAAGGAGGCTCCTATCCGGAAATGCATAGGAGAAAAGGTGAGCAAGGAGGCCGACGGTACAGAAGATCATGCTGTCAAGGAGGCCCCCAAGAAATCCAATCAGATCCCTATAAGAGACGTAGGACAGAGATTTGGAGGAGGCCCCCAGGACGAAAAGGATGCCACCGAGACGGGCAAGAAGTCACCCAGGTTAGACGAGAATGTTTCCGATGAGTGGCAGAATATTCTTGATTTGGAAAACAAGCCCCCAAGATGGAAGAGGAGGCCCCTACAATAGAAAATAAGGACATATGATAGAAGTGATTTCTCCGGACGCAAGAGGGCCCCCAAGATGGGTAAGAAGGTCTCCGCAGGAATGAGAGAAGGTCGCTGAGATCAGCCAAATGGGGTCCATATTTTGGAAGAGGATGACTCTAGGAGAGAAGATTTAGGACTAGGACGCAAAAGCACCCTGCTAAGAGGATAATGAGGCTCCAAATACAGATGAGAAGGCCTCCAAGACGTGAGAGGAGGCACCTAATTTGAAAAAGGTGTCACCTAGGATAGGGTAGGAGGCCCCAGAAATGAAGGGAGTGCCAACAATTTGCACGGAGGCCCCAGGATTGCAAAGGAGGCCCCAATACGGGAAGGGAGGTCCCAAAAAATGAGAGGAGGCACTAAGATTGAACAGAAAGCTAGTGGATATGAGATGAGGGTTCGGAGACGCAAAAGCAGACCCCAAAACGTGTAAGTTTCCATCAATATAGAAAAGGATGAACCGGAGACGTGGCAGGAGACACCTAATTCGGAAGAGGACGACACAAGATTGGAAATGAGACCCAATGATGAACGAGAAGGCCCATACAATTGGAGAGAAAGACCATTGGATAAGAGAGATGGCTCCCAGGCGGAAAAGAAGGCTCCAAGACGGGCAAGAAGGTCCCCAGGAAATGACAAGGCCACTGAGATAGGAAAGGTTGTCTGTAATTTGGAAGAGGAGGCACCTGGGAGAGCATATGAGTCCGCCAGGAGATAAGAAGCCACCCTTAAGACGGGCAAATATCGAATCAACACGCAGAGAAGGAGGCCCCCAAGACGTGAGAGGAGGCGCCTAATTTGAAAAAGAAGGGTTCTAGAAGATAAAAGGTGGCCCCTGCCGGACTCGAGAGGAGTCCCTCAAGGAGTAGGAGGTCTCCAGGACCGAATGAGGCCCCGAAGACCAGAAGGAGTTCCCATGAAATGAGAAGAGGCCTTTAAGATGGGAATGGTAGCAGGTATGGAAGGAGGTGAGGTTTCCAAAATTGAAGATCCCCTCAAGACGGGTAAAGGCTTTGCCAGGACCAAAAGAAGAGGCCCACGAGGCGTGGCAGGAGGCCCCTAATTTGGCAGAGAATGCCCCCTGAAACATGAGAGGAAGCCCCATACCATGTTAAAGGGGCCCCATGATATAAGAGGAGGCACTCCAAGACGGGAGAGGAGGATTATTGAATATGGAGGAGGGTAGGACACACGAGGAGATATCCAAAACCGGCAAAGAGGCTCCAGGGAATGAGACGAGACCCTTAGGACGCGAGAGGAGGCCTATAATTTGCCAGAAGCCCCTAATAAATAGCATAAGTCATGTCGGAGTACTTGAAAATCACGATATTGACCCCAAAAGATCCGGCCGGGGCCCCTGAAAATCACGCTGAGCCTGAGGGTACCAAAAAGTCACGCCCGGACCATGCAAATCACGCTACGGGCACGATAGGTCGTACCGTGCCCCAACAGTCTCATTGGGACCAAAACAAATTAAGCCGGAGCAACGAAAAACAATCCGGACATGGATGATCACTCTGGGGCCCCAACAATGACACCAAAAGCCCCCAAAACGTATTGGACCCCCAACAAGTGTCAAGGCCGCTAAAGCTCGCGCTCGGGATCCAAGCAAATGACGTCGGGCCCAAAAGATTACATTGGATTTTTTTAAAAAAGTCGCGTCGCAGCCCTTGAATATCACACTGGTGTCCCAAAAGGTTGCGCCGGGGCCCCAAAAGTTGCAGCTGCTCCAAAAATCAATTCTTAACCGGAATGTCAACTCTGCGGCCTGAAAAACCGGGTCAATGTCCCCCCAAAAAACCGGTGGGCTCCGGAAAAAAACGTGTCATGGCACCGAAAAAAATCGCACCTGTAGACCGAAGAATCGTACCGGAACCCAAAAATATCCCAAAAGGACCTAAATGTCCTCACAAAATAGAACTCAATGTCCAAAACGTTCACACCGAGACTCGATCGATTCGACCCCAGCACCGGAAAATCAAGAACAGGGATGTAAAAATTACCCTGAGGACTTTTCTATTCCGAAAGGTGCTATAGGCTGAAAAACAAAACTCCTTCAGTGGCCGCAGTGGCATATCGAAGGGGCAAATCTCCCTCCTGAGAGGGATAAGCCTCCAAGAATCGTGCCGGGGCCCCCACAAATCGCGCTGGGGCCACCAAAATAAAAAATCATACAAGATGCACAAAAGCCGCGTTGAGCACAGCCAGGGGCGGATCCAGGGGGGCCAACGTGGCCATGGCCACCCCTTTGGTCGCGAAAGGGGGGCCAACATACCTTTGGCCCCACCTTTTGTATTTGTCTGATTTGATAAATAGGCCAATTTCTAGGAATATTGGACCTAAGACCATCTCAGATGGAAAACAATTTGCACTTTTTGCTAAAAAGCTTGTGGAAGTAGTTGCATTTATTCGCTCGAACAACAATAGAGGGAGCAAGGGGTGATGTGATCCAAGGCTACTAAAATAAAGAAGTTGGGTGATCATGATGCAGACAGTAGCGTGACTTTAACGATCTCGCTTTTTCCCTCGTAACTGTTTATTTCTCGTTTTGTCCCGTATGTTTATTTCTCGTAACTCGTGCATATGATGTCCTAGGGCGTTAGTTTCGTCAGAATTATGAGATTCATGTTCGATTGAATATAGAGTATTGATCGTAGTTTTGGTTGTCAGGCGATTTCGTAAGCACAATGTGTATGCCATATGCCATGGCTCGTAAATCGTGCCTAATGCATATGATCTCCTACGGCGTAAGTTTCTTCGTAACTACGAGCTTAATGTTTGATTGAAAAGGGAGTATGGGTACCTATAGGTTTGCTTCCCAGGAGACTACGGTTCGGTGTACGTGCTATCGATCTGTAGTGAATTCTTCAGCCATTTCCTAGTTGTCGTCTCTTTAGCGCAGGGATCTCCGACCTTTTTGGGCGGAGGGCCACAAAACCGAAGTCGTGAGGGGCCGAGGGCCGCACCCACAACAAATGACGCTAAATACCGCGCTAAATACCGCTAAAAAGGCCGCGGGCCGCAGTGTAATGTAAACTAAATATGGCACCGGGGGCCGCACAAATCGGCTGGGGGCCGCATGCGGCCCGCGGGCCGCAGGTTGGGGACCCCTGCTTTAGCGGATATAAAGAGTGAAATATTTATTTTGAATTGAGTTCTGTGAAGCATGTCGGTATTTAAGCAGAGTAAATTATTTTGTGACGTTGCAGATCACTCCCGGTCTGATGCGGCCACTGTTGTCTGCCAGGCCATTACAGGTAATTAGGTCGTTTGTTTTTCGTGAAAAGTGCTTCCTTGTCGCCCATTCGCAACACGACCCCCTTTCCCGGTCCCCGGACTCGTCATCGATTTGGCCCCCTCTTCATTTGCTGGCTGGATCCGCCCCTGAGCACAGCAAACTGGCGTTGGGTCCCCGGAACCACGCGCCTGGGCGCGATAAGTCGCACTGGGACCCATAAACATCGTACTGGGCTACATCGTACATCGTACATCGCCAAACAATGGTACTGGGGCCCACAAATGTGCGTCAGAAGCCCCAAATAAACAGCGGAACCCTAAGAGCACAACGAGGGGCGAAAATGCAACTGGCCCTCCAAAGAGCGCAGAGTCTCCCAAAAAGCGACAGGGCCCTAAAACATGCGTTGCAGCCCTAAATATTCATACCGGGAGCTCTAAAAAAAATACACCGAAATTTTTTTTTCAAGGCACACAGGGGCAATGGGACCACACAAGGGCCTGAAAAGAGGCTGGGGCCACAACAAGCAGCAAGATCCCAAAACGAACAAAGAGACAGGGCACTAAATAAACACATCGGGATCTTCGAAAACGCCCTGACATTACAAAAATCATCGGTGCACAACAAAGCAACAAAACATCAAAACGAGCAGGGGTTTCGAAAATGTGTTGGGCCCCTAACAAAAATGGATTGGAGCACTGAGACACATCCGTAGACGAAGAACGACGCAACGGGTCCAAAAAAGAACACTGATGCAGGGTCTTGGTTCGGTAGCCAATCTGGGAGCATATTTAATCAAAGATATGAGATTCATGACAGCTCAGCGGGTATCCGCATTTCTTAGCCACAAGAAAATGTGGGAATTAGGGAACTAATGATCGAATTTAAGTAATCGAATTTTCGCAGCGAACGCCCATACGAAGCATTCGATCACGCCAAATATGGCGCATGCTTATCATGTGGCAGCAATTAGCAAAACGTAGGAGGCCTAGCAGAAACCGTAGCATCGCACGAAGTGTGGAAAATGCGCCGAATGCACAAGATGGGTGTGTACGTGCACGGATGTTGAGTCGTGGTTACCGGCGCTAGGAACTGGAATGTCTGAAAGTGGGAAATTCTACATTTTAAAGTGATTTGCATAGCTGTAATTTCAGCAGTGTGAGGCGTGGACTCGTCCAAGGCCAGTGAGAAGTAGCGCACACCTTGACAACGTTCCCGCAGGGTAGAGCGAACGTCGGAGGCCATCTCCTCGACGCGGCGGGTGATGGTGGAGGCGGAGAGGCTGATCTGACTGAACACCCCCTTCTTCTCCGGGCAGACGTCCTCCACAGCGGCCATCATACACTCCTTGATAAACTCTCCGTCGGCGAAGGGCTTGAGGCTGCGGGCGACCAGGTGACCAACCCGGTAGCTGGCACGGGTGTTGCTTGCTCCGGGCGACCAGGTGACCAACCCGGTAGCTGGCACGGGTGTTGCTTGCTCCGGGCGACCAGGTGACCAACCCGGTAGCTGGCACGAGTGTTGCTTGCTCCGGGCGACCAGGTGACCAACCCGGTAGCTGGCACGAGTGTTGCTTGCTCCGGGCGACCAGGTGACCAACCCGGTAGCTGGCACGAGTGTTGCTTGCTCCGGGCGACCAGGTGACCAACCCGGTAGCTGGCGCGAGTGTTGCTTGCTCCGGGCGACCAGGTGAACAACCCGGTAGCTGGCGCGAGTGTTGCTGGCTCCGGGCGACCAGGTGACCAACCCGGTAGCTGGCACGAGTGTTGCTTGCTCCGGGCGACCAGGTGAACAACCCGGTAGCTGGCACGAGTGTTGCTTGCTCCGGGCGACCAGGTGAGCAACCCGGTAGCTGGCACGAGTGTTGCTTGCTCCGGGCGACCAGGTGAGCAACCCGGTAGCTGGCACGAGTGTTGCTTGCTCCGGGCGACCAGGTGACCAACCCGGTAGCTGGCACGAGTGTTGCTTGCTCCGGGCGACCAGGTGACCAACCCGGTAGCTGGCACGAGTGTTGCTTGCTCCGGGCGACCAGGTGACCAACCCGGTAGCTGGCACGAGTGTTGCTTGCTCCGGGCGACCAGGTGACCAACCCGGTAGCTGGCACGAGTGTTGCTTGCTCCGGGCGACCAGGTGACCAACCCGGTAGCTGGCACGAGTGTTGCTTGCTCCGGGCGACCAGGTGACCAACCCGGTAGCTGGCACGAGTGTTGCTTGCTCCGGGCGACCAGGTGAGCAACCCGGTAGCTGGCACGAGTGTTGCTTGCTCCGACTGACGTTGACAAGGCCTTCTTGAACAGCGTTGTCTGCTTCTCCAGACTTGAGGACAGGCGAGACACCTCCTACTTCCTGTCCTCCTCGGACATCTTTGCGTACTTGGCGTGAAGTGTTTCGAAGTGCCTCTTCACATTGTATTCTTTGCACACGGACACAGTGTCATGGCAGATGAGGCACAGGGGCTTTCCCTTTCGCTCGGAAAAGAAGTAGCGCGCCCACGCGCTGTTGAAGACACGCTTTTCATCCTCGAACTTTCGTTTCTTAGAAGGGGGAGCCATCTGCAAAGAGAAAAGAAGACTAAGACAAGAAGACTAAACATAATATATAAAAATATACTTAACCTAACCTCCTAACAGTTAGAACCTAACCTGAACTAACCAATTAACCTAACCTAACCTAACCTAACCTAACCATAACTTAACCCAGGGGTCCCCAACCCGCGGCCCGCGGGCCACATGCGGCCCGCGAGGCCATTCCGTGCGGCCTGCGGCCACTTGTCAAAATTAACATTGCGTGCGGCCCGCCAGATCATTTCCTGGGTCATCGGTGCGGTCCTCCATCATTCCAAACGTGTGTTGAAACATCTTTTTTCTCAAGAGCGTGTTTTAGGATAGGTTAAGACTTAACCTAGGCTTAGAACATGGTGGGGGAGTTAGGGTTGAAATCCGAGGAATCAGAAACGATAGTGGTAGATTAGGCCCCTCCACAGGACAATTCAGTTGGTCACTAATTCTTTTATTTAACAAGGTCCCCTTCGACCAAATAGTGGTCGAAATCCGAGGACTTTTTAATGGGGTAAATGAGCCCCCTCCAAATCCGTTTGCCCCCCCCCCCTGGACGTAAATATAGGTACGTCACTGATCCACCAATAATTTTCCGAAATATACGTCCATGGGGCAAAGCCAACATTGAGGAGGCAAATTCCCCCTCACTAGCATACAAAACAACACCTATGTCCCATATAAAATGGGAGGAGTGATGTTTTTAAATGTATTTTCTTCCTACAAACTTGTTTTCTGTGATTACAGCCTGCATGATTAGAGCTTCCCAGCTTCAATACCTTCTCAACAACGTCATTTACAAAACCGTACAGCACGGCGAAAACCATGAGCGTGACGGTGTGGAATTTGAAGGTTTTGCATTATTTATGCATTGCCATTGTTGCATTGTTTCATTGTCATTTATGCAGTGTTGTTTAATGCTTGTTCTTGCCGTGAATTTATTCGCTGAGGATTTATTATTTTAGCTTGTGTGTCTTGCAGCTTGCATCTAATGTTATTTAATAAATCAATAAATATCTGAGATGGCGATCAGAAAACCAAATAAATCCACTTCTCGTTATCATATTCGCGAAATTGTCGTCCTAGGACTGAGAAATAATCGCTTAAGCTTGCTTATGCCATCAAGCTGGTGGAAATTACTAACAGTAGTGATGAATCTAGCTATGTTCAGTCAGACTTGGAGGACATAAAAGTGGGTTGATCAATGAGAGATATCTTTAAGATATGCTCAGAACCAGCCCTGCTAGCTCGCTGCAAGCTACAGGCCAGCGGGAATTTTTTTTATGGTTGAGAATGTATTAAGACATAGGTTTTTGTGGCACTTACGTATTTATCCACATATTACTTACTTACACCCTGGTCTGGCTCAGTTCTCAGCGGAAACTGATTATTGCTATTGCGTTTTGCGTAAATGATGCACCATGCCAAGAGCAAACAAGACATCAATATGAAATCATGTTTCCCTTTCCCGAACCATACTAAGAGCCTAAAAAACAATAAGAGGCCCCCTTTCGGGAAGCAAGAGGCCCCCTTTCAACCTTGCCTCCCCCCCTCCTGGAAGAATTTCGTGGCGACGCCACTGCTCATGCCGTATATATAAGGCGACGAAGCGAGGCCTGATGCAATGATATCTAATGGGCTGTTGCATACTCGTGATTTGTATCTAGTTTATCCCGCAAAGGAAATTGCGAACATTAAAATATTAAACCGACGCACCGCGAGAGCAGTTGTACTTCCCGCACCGCGGGAGTAGTGTCAATTTCACACTACACTAACTCTTCTTCTAAATAAGATACCGAGATGTAGTAACCGACATCGTGTGCATTATCCTTGAACTTTCAGAGTTTTTCGAAACATATTTTCAAATATATATATTTTGGTTCGCCTTACGAGTTATATCGAGCAGGTTAAAGTCGAGGTACAGTCGGCCACCCACATTCGCCGTATTGTCCGGACCCTGGTGGAATAACAAATGTGATTTCATGCTTCAATATCGATGATATGCAAGCTGATGACGTATTCGATAGCAGGTGGCACGTGTAAATGGTCTCTGATCTCGTCAAGGTCAAATATCTGGAAATATATGATGAAGTGTTGAAGATGACAATTTTCCAAACCGATGCTGCCAAGGAAAAGGATAGAAATGGCACAAAATCAAACCAAAATACTTTTCACCATTTGTTCGGAAGAAAAAAAGCGTATAAATTTACGGACAAAGGCTAAATCAGAGTAATTTTGCACGCAGATTTCATTTCTCATATGACTATGATACTCAATTCCCATGTGAAAAATGTGAATGTTTTTGGTACAAGTTTTCGGAGAAAAACGAAAATTGAGGTTTTTCTTCCATTTTTAAACGTTAAGTTTCTATTTTAATTATATTTTATTCCGATGTTTTAATTTCAGTTCTTCATTGAAGGTGTGCGTGTCTGCTATGCTCCCGCGGGATTCTCCTGCACCCTCCGCATTGTGTGGGCATATCGATGAAGTCCCCACCAAGTCGGTTCTAATATCGCTTGCAATTAAGGTGTGATTATATTGGATGAATAGGTTTGGTGCAATTCATCAAGTTATGCGGATATTAGTTTGAAAATTCCTCGAGAGTCAGTGAACTGGGTTCGGATTTAGAATTGTATGGGTCCACCAGCTGGTCCCGTACTGCTAAGTCTGTCGAAAATGCAATAAAGCATAGCAGAAATACTTTTCTGTCAATAATACAGAGCAAGGTGAGAGAAGACTAAAGGACATTGAAAGGGGTTGAGGGTGAATCAGGCACGAAAGGTTTCTAATTCCCTCGGCTGAAAAATCGAGCGGCATCCAGAAGCGTTCGGTCTCGTCTATGCAACAGAGGCACCACCCTTTCACCCTCTGCATAAATTATGGCTTGCAGTTGGTATTGCGACTTTGGCTGTAAAACCGGACCTCGGGGACGCAGGAACAGGCTGTCAAAGTCCAAATCGCAGTCACGCAGAAGGCTGTCAACACGACTGACTGTTGGCTGTGGGTCTGATTACGGTGCGCAGGTTGCCGCTCACACGGGCCGCTTGGCTGTGTGAACGCCTGGGACGCCAAACTCAGCTTGCACGTCCGGTCACGCTTGTCGCGAAAATGACGTCCAGACTCGCTCCACAAATACTGGCTGATATTTGACGTGTTTGCGCTTCAGCGGCACCCCTCGTCGCCCCAGCCCCTGTCAAGTAATCCGCTCAAAGCGATCACTTGCGCCGTGCAAGTGGCTCCAGCAAAACCAGTCGGAGCCGCGCTCCCTGTCGACGTAAGCGCCGCGGCGGCGGTGTGGTCGCGCTGTCGAGAGGCGGTGGTCATCGAGCTGCACACCGCCGTGGACCTGGGACGGGCACAAAACCAGTCGGAGCCGCGCTCCCTGTCGACGTAAGCGCCGCGGCGGCGGTGTGGTCGCGCTGTCGAGAGGCGGTGGTCATCGAGCTGCACACCGCCGTGGACCTGGGACGGCTGATGGCACATCCCGGCCAGAGACGGGACACGTCACACCTGATCAGAGCCGAGGTGTGTGTGTGACGGGCACAGGGATTTGGTCATGTGAGACTGCACAATCCGGCCAGAGACGTGGGACGTGACGCCTGGTCAGAGACGAGGGACAGGCACAGGGATTTGGTCACGTGAGACTGCACAATCCGGCCAGAGACGGGACACGTCACACCTGATCAAAGACGAGGGACGGGCACAGGGATTTGGTCACGTGAGACTGCACAATCCGGCCAGAGACGGGACACGTCACACCTGATCAGAGACGAGGTGTGTGTGTGACGGGCACAGGGATTTGGTCATGTGAGACTGCACAATCCGGCCAGAGACGTGGGACGTGACGCCTGGTCAGAGACGAGGGACGGGCACAGGGATTTGGTTGTGTCGGCGGCTGTGTTGGTTGGCCGTAGCGGTGGCTGTGTCGGCGGCTGTGTCGGTTGGCTGTGTCGGCGGCTCTGTCGGTTGGCTGTATCTGTTGGCTGTGACAGTTCGCTGTGACGGCTGGCTGTGACAGTTGGCTGTGTCGGCTGGCTGTGTCGGTTGGCTGTGACGGTGGCTGTGTCGGTGGCTCTGTCGGTTGGCCGTGACGGTGGCCGTGACGGTGGCTGTGTCGGTTGGCTGTATCGGTTGGCTGTGTCGGTTGGCTGTGTCGGTTGGCTGTGTCGGTTGGCTGTGTCGGTTGGCTGTGTCGGTTGGCTGTGTCGGTTGGCTGCGTCGGCGGCCGTGACGCTGGTCGTTAAGGTAGCCGTGACGGTGGCCGTGACGGTGGCTGTATCTGTTGGCTGTGACAGTTGGCTGTGACGGCTGGCTGTGACAGTTGGCTGTGTCGGTAGCTGTGTCCGTTAGCTGTGTGGCTGTGTCGGCTGACTGTGTCGGTGGTTGTGTCGGTTGGCCGTGACGGTGGCTGTATCTGTTGGCTGTGACAGTTGGGCGTGACGGCTGGCTGTGACGGCTGGCTGTGTTGGCTGGCGGTGACGGTTAGCTGTGACAGTTAGCTGTGTCGGTTGGCTGTGTGGCTGTGTCGGTGGCTGTGTCGGTGGCTGTGTTGGCTGGCGGTGACAGTTAGCTGTGACAGTTAGCTGTGTCGGTTGGCTGTGTGGCTGTGTGGCTGTGTCGGTGGTTGTGTCGGTTGGCTGTGTCGGTTGGCTGTGTGGCTGTGTCGGTGGCTGTGTCGGTGGCTGTGTTGGCTGGCGGTGACAGTTAGCTGTGACAGTTAGCTGTGTCGGTTGGCTGTGTGGCTGTGTCGGTGGCTGTGTCGGTGGCTGTGTTGGCTGGCGGTGACAGTTAGCTGTGACAGTTAACTGTGGCGGTTGGCTGTGTGGCTGTGTGGCTGTGTCGGTGGCTGTGTCGGTGGCTTTGTCGGTGGTTGTGTGGCTGTTTCGGTTGGCTGTGTCGGTGGCTGTGTTGGCTGGCGGTGACAGTTAGCTGTGTCGTTTGGCTGTGTGGCTGTGTCCGTGGCTGTGTCGGTGGTTGTGTCGGTTGGCCGTGACGGTGGCTGTGACGGTGGCTGTGTCGGTGGCTGTGTCGGTGGCTGTGTCGGTTGGCCGTGACGGTTGGCCGTGACGGTTGGCTGTGACGGCGGTAGTGACGCTGGTCGTGAAGGTGGCTGTGACGGCGGCTTTGTCGGCAGCTGTGTCGGAGGTTTTGTCGGTGGCCGTGACGGCGGCCGTGAAGGTGGCTGTGTCGGTAGTCGTGACGGCGGCTGTGTCGGCAGCTGTGACGGTGAGGCACTGCGCGGGGGCGAGTGTGGGATCGCTGTGACGGCGGCTTTGTCGGCAGCTGTGTCGGAGGCTGTGTCGGTGGCCGTGACGGCGGCTGTGTCGGCAGCTGTGACGCTGGTCGTGACGGCAGCTGTGTCGGTGGTCGTGACGGCGGCTGTGTCGGCAGCTGTGACGGTGAGGCACGGCGCGGCGGCGAGTGTGGGATCGCTGCGACGGTGGCTGTGTCGGTAGTCGTGACGGCGGCTGTGTCGGCAGCTGTGACGGTGAGGCACGGCGCGGCGGCGAGTGTGGGATCGCTGCGACGGTGGCTGTGACGGCGGCTGTGTCGGCAGCTGTGTCGGCAGCTGTGACGCTGGTCGTGACGGCAGCTGTGTCGGTGGCCGTGACGGTGGCTGTGTCAGCGGCTGTGTCGATGGCCGTGAAGGTGGCTGTGACGGTGGCTGTGACGGTGGCCGTGAAGGTGGCTGTGTCGGTAGTCGTGACGGCGGCTGTGTCAGCGGCTGTGTCGATGGCCGTGACGGCGGCCGTGAAGGTGGCTGTGTCGGTAGTCGTGACGGCGGCTGTGTCGGCAGCTGTGACGCTGGTCGTGACGGCAGCTGTGTCGGTGGCCGTGACGGTGGCTGTGTCAGCGGCTGTGTCGATGGCCGTGACGGTGGCTGTGTCGGTGGCTGTGTCGGTGGTCGTGACGGCGGCTGTGTCGGCAGCTGTGTCGATGGCCGTGAAGGTGGCTGTGTCGGTGGTCGTGACGACGGCTGTGTCGGCAGCTGTGACGGTGAGGCACGGCGCGGCGGCCAGTGTGGGATCGCTGCGACGGTGGCTGTGTCGGTGGTCGTGACGGCGGCTGTGTCGGCAGCTGTGACGGTGAGGCACGGCGCGGCGGCCAGTGTGGGATCGCTGCGACGGTGCCGGCTTTGTTTACTCAGCAGCGACCCGGCACCGACAAATGACATTCTCAGGCGGCGGCGGCGCGCTGTGTCCAGCTGCCAGGCGTCCATCGGCCGCACGTCGGCCCCCACTGTGTAAACAATCGCCGGCTCTCTGGCCGCCGCCCACCGGCCGGCTCTGCGGCGATGAATGGCCGCCGCCGCGTCGCTCTCGGCGCAGGCCGCGCCGGCCGCGTCGCGCCGCACATGTGGCCTCGCGCGCGCGTGTGTTCCGCGGTTCGGACGGCCGCTGCGAGAGTCGGCCGCGCGGGATGACCTCGCGCTGTCGATCAGGTTACCGGCGGTTACCCACGCTGTCAGGGGCCGACACTGTCCGGCCGACTGGGCGCCGCGCCGCGCCGCGCCGCGGCCGTCGACCCGGCTCAGGACGCCGCTGCGGCCCTCGCTCAGAGACGCTCCCGTGCCCGCCCCACTGCGCCGACGCCGGGATGAGGGTCGGGTCGCGCTCCATCGCACCCGAGCTGGTAGCGAGGCCACGCGCCCAGTGCATGGGTCGTGTTTGGTGCAGCCCGAGCAGCTCAGGTCGGTGGCACATGGGGACCAGTGGTCTAGGGGTAAGATGCTCGTCTCACAATCGAAAGGTTTTGGGTTCGAGTCTCACCTGTCGCTACTCTTCGCCCGCGACCAATCGGCGTGAGAGGATGGCGACGCTATATGACTCAACGGTCGACGTGTCGTAAAACCAATAACCAAGTCGGTGGCACTGGACTGCTTGCTTGGACGATCACTCGGTCGCGTTCTGGGCGTGTGATCGATTGGAAGGGCGCGGTGTCCTTTGTGGGCGCCTGCACGTACCTGTCAGTTTTGATGGAAGTGTATCATTGTAGACATCACAATTCACAGCCGTCCGCTTCGTACTTAATATATGCGACTCCAGCATAATGCTGCATAACACTATCCAGGAGCGCCAACAGGATTTTTTAGGAGCGCGACCACTCTCCCTCCTCCCAGAAAGTCGCTATGCCGTCACCGCTTTCGGCGTGCGAAGCGCGCAGAAAATTTCTCGTTTAGCATGGTGCAAATCTCAATCTCGGACATCTGTCCCATCTTAGTATGACTGGTTGTGTTTGGTACAGAGGGAGGGAGAGGCCTGTACAGAAGATACCACAAGGCGTTTGGCCAGATCCTGACCTTGGCACGCATTCAGAATGCTGCGAGAACAGTGATTGTTCTGCATTACTGACTGCAGTCGCCTGAGCGCAAAGCGGAATAGTTTATTTTAAAATGATCGATAGTAACAAGTCCACGGTCCACGGTCCACGGTCTTCACGGTCTTTCTTGCAATAACAATATTAAAGTTGCTTGAGCCTTGTCCCGAAATGATGAAATCTAGCTGTGGATTAGAAAGTTACAGTTCTAGTTGTTCAATGTTTAATGGTTTCAGAGTGAAATTTGTGGCAGAACAGCTGGATTTCAGGTAATCCGAGAGCTACGATTAGATGATCAGGATAAGCATATTTGCTATCTTTTGTATCACTTGGTTAACTTTCTTCTCACCACACTTCGGAAAAGTAGAATGCCTGCGAAAAAATACCTTGAACCAGTGCTGATTCTCGTACGGTAGTACCTTGATCCAGTGCTGATCCTCGTAGAGTGGTACCTTGATCCAGTCCTGATCCTCGTAGGGTGGTACCCTGCATACGGTGGATTTACTCAGCTGATGTGTCCAATGACTACTTCGTAATCTGCAATTGCATGTGTGTTATTCGAGATAGATGCAATTACATGTGTGATCGGAGATAGACAATTGCATAGTGCCTTCCCTGGCAATTGAAGCTTTTGTACCAAATGCGCAGATCTTCCGATTCAAATGGAAACGACTGGTTGATGAACGAAAACGCATCCCAAAGCCAGGATGAAATACTGGCAGATATGCCGAAACGTATTGTTCTACTCATCTCCGAATATGATTTAACTATTATCTTACTTCGTCCTTACCTGATAATGCCAATATAGTAATTTTCATTCGGTAATTGACCCACAAAAGGCCATTCGTGTCGCTTAAATGGCTTCGCAATGTCCGAGGCGTTTCCGGATGTACTGTATTTCAGGTACACACTTCTTGAGTGTGCAAATACAAGCGTCACTTCCGGACACCAGTTGGAGAAGCAGAGGAACATAGCGTTTGTCCGTTTGTGATCCCTGCAATTAAATGTTACCTACAAGCAAATATATCCAAAAGCAGAGGTTGATTGCAGCCATTTTATCATTATAAATACAAAAAGTGCACGCTGCCCATCCACTCCGTAGCCATTTGCATTAACATAGTTGCACCAAATCATCCCACAGAAGAACTAACAGTGCCTTTACTTTTCCATGTGATGAAATTCCCTGAATAGAACAGAGGGAAAGCACTGCATAACATGTTGCAACTCTAGCTTCCTGACCCATCCATATTGCAAGACGTAGACGTCAATGAGCATGCGGTTATTCAAAATATTGGTTGAGCCAAATTGGTTTTGAGAGGTGATTCAATCC
>JAOTOM010002756.1:0-117074 GCA_034440615.1 Ashinkailepas kermadecensis | reverse complement strand
AGGGGGCATGTGACGGCGTGGGAGGCACTGTGAAGAGGGCGACCGCTCTCGAGAGTCTCCGCCGGCCCACAAGTCACCAGATCACTGATGCAGCCGGGATGTTCGAATTTTTAGTGAAAAATTCCCGACGACAGTGGTTTTCCTGTTCGTGACCACGGCGGAAGTCGAAGAAACTGCCGCGCTGCTGAGGCAGCGCTTCACCCGAGCCGTGCAGGTCAAGGGCACGCTTGGCCTGCACAGCTTCACGCCCGTTGACACTGAGACACTGCTGGTGTCGAAACTGACGGGGGCGCGGGGCAGCTTGTCAAGTTATCCCGCAGAAAACGGGGAGCAAAACGAAAGTGAGCCTCTGGCTCGGAGCTGACTGAACGCATGAAGTCTCGCTGCAGTTTCCCATGACACAGCCTCGCCAGCTTCGATGTGTTCAGTGTGCATGGTGTATCCGTAAGTGTAATGTATGTGCAGTTTTCCAACAAACACGCCTAACGAATTTGTCAATTATCAGTATTTTCTGTTTCCTAGAATGTAGCGATGGGTATTGGACTAAAATAAAACATGAAAAATGACCAGGTGAATTTTAGCATCACACCAGGGGATGCCATAGACAGCACAGATCCTCGCGTTCTTCAGCCCGGACGCAAGATGCGGGAGGAGGTCGTGGAGGGGGAGGGGGAAGGTGGGGTGGGGTGGGGACAGGGGCGGCGGAAGAGGGGGGCAGTCCCCCCTCCCAAATTCTGGGAGGGGACACAGGGCCAATGGGAGCACTAGCGGAACCATCGCTTCCCCTCCCCCCCCTGGATCGGACATTCGATGTGTACCGGCGGGCCTCGGATATCGCTTCCCCTCCCCCCCAGGATCGGACCTTTGATCGCTACCGGGGCAGTACTCCGCCAGAGACATGGCTTTGACCCCGGCCCAGGGGGGCAAATCGCTTGCCCCGAGAATCGCTTGCCCCCATCCAAAATTACCTTCCGTCGCCACTGGGTGGGGAGGGGTCTTGAAATGTAAGAACGAGCTTTGAATAGATAATGGAACTTGAAGCATTTGAATTTGATGCCATACGTATGTGCTACATATGCTATGCGCGGCGGCAGTGCGTGAAAAGCACAAATTTTCATGGCATGGCTGAAATAAAAAAATGGGTAAAAATATTTATAAAAATATACCTAACTCCAATTTTTTGCATGCCAGTTAGTAATGCCATAGGCAATATTTTCGGCAAAAAAAAACAACGTTTTTTAACTGGCCACATATAAAAAATTGAACCAATTTTTGCCCACAAAATTTTTGAGAACAAAATTTCGAAATTTAAAAAAATGAGCTACACCACAACAATTCTTGTGATTTTACGATTCTAACAATATATAATTTCACTAGGTTACGCTCAGTTTTATGGGAGTTATGGCGTCCCAAAGAAACCTTATATTCGAACTTTTCAAAAACTGCCCGAGGCTATAACTCAAAACCCACCGCTCCGACAGACCTAAGACTTTCAGATTCGGAATCTGGGCACCTGATTACCCTGGGTGCCAATTTTCCAGAGAATCCGAGATGGTCGGGTGTTAATTTGCACCCATCACCTGTTGAATCGTGCTGGAATGCCCCTGCTGGGTTTGCCTCTGCGGTGACGCGCCCGGGGCCATGCGGCGGTGACCTCAGGACGCCTTGGCAGTGGCGCCGCAGTTCGGCCCGGGACGCGATGGCGCGAGGCTATGGGTGTCTGCTGGAGACGACCTACCGCTGGACGCAGGCTAGACCGAGGTGGACTGGTCTGGCTCATCGGATCTTCCAGCTTCCTTCGTCAAGGTAAGTTCTGCGCTGTTCATGGCTTGCTGTGCCTGTTTTCTAAATTGTGTGGCGAATTTGTTATGCGTACTTTATTTGTCAGTATAATGGAGTCTAAGGAAAGTGTGCAGTCTCGTGTCCGGCCTGGGGTTTGTCGATGTCGGCACCTAAATTTTCTGGAGAGGGTTCTTTCGGCAGATCTGTAGCTGATCTAGACAATTACTATATTTACAGAATTCCGATGATGACATCAGGGCTCGTTTCTTTCCCCTCTGCTTGTCCGGGGTGGCACTGGACGCGTATTATTCGCTCCCGGCAGAACAAAAACGGTCTACTTGGGGCCTGGCTGTCGCGGAGCTGCGAGAACTGTTTGAACGGCCATGTGCGCTGGACGCGCACGCTCAACTAAAGCGATTACGTTTCGAGCCTAATGAGCCTCGAGGTATTTGTGATCGGATTCAAAAAGTTAGTGCAACAGGCATAGCCCGACCGTGACAGCGATGTGGTTTATTTCAACTCATTTCTGGGGACTCTGCCAGAGCGGTACCAAGCCGAGTTGATCGCACGCGGCGTCGATAATTTTGCGGACGCCATGGTCCAAACCCTTAACGTGATACGTGCTCACCCGACCACGGAAGTGGTCGGGTGAGTAGTCAGTCAGGCAGGTTGAGCAGGGGTGAACAAAATGCCGAAGCTGTCGCCGACGAACCTGTGAGCTGTCTCAAATTATTTGCATATATGGTTAATAAAACAAGTTCCTCACACGCTTGCTTCGCCGTGTTGAAAAAGCATGTTAGAGCCTCATTGCAGTTGATACATATGTCAGCTAGAAATTGGAGATTAGCACTTATGTTTCGAATCGTGAGTTTTGTCACCATCAAATCCACCAAATATTTTTGGGGGGCCGCCGCTGGAGGCGGCAATAACATGCAAAGTAAAGCATACAAAGTTGTAAGTAAGCAAGTAGCATACAAAGTTCTTATAATATAGCATACAAAGTAACATTCAAAACAAAGAAAAAATATGTAACATAACCTAACCTAGCCTAACTTTCCATGCAATACAAATTATCTGTTAAAAATGGATAATTTGCAAACAATTATTTTCTTTAAAAAAAATTGAAACGCAAAAAACCTAACCAAATCTAGCTTAACCCAGCCTAAACTGTTTTTGAACAAAGAATACTTCAATTTTTTTTTAATTGCCCATTTTTTCCAAAAACGCATCACATACAACAAAAGCCTAACCTAACCTAACTTAACGAAAACTAACCCCTTTGTATGTTTTATGAAATAGAATTTGTGCAAAACTTGTCTTGTGGTTACCTTAAACTGCAATAATACTAGTTTGGTTAGGTTAGTTTTGGTTTCATAAGCTGGAAGTGTTAATAAAAACAATCAAATTATCAAAACAAGATTGGAAACTGTTTTTCTTTCAAAGCATATTATGTTGGGTTTCATTAGGTTGTGTTAAGTTTTTATAAGTTGGGTAATTTAAAGAAAACATATTGTTTGAAATTTTCCTGTTTCCTTCCTTGATTTTTGTATTCCAAGGGAGGTCGGGTTATGTTTAATTGTTATTTATATTTTTTAAGCATTCACTTTTTCACTGTTACCTGACTCAAAGCTTCTTTTTAGTGTTATTTTGCTTCCAAACTGAAAAACAAGCATTCGCACAGAAAATAGATGGTCCCATCATCTTGGTCACCTTCACAACTATTGCACTGAAAAAATAAGGTCCAAGAATTAAAAAAAAACACCTTCCAAGCACAAATTTACCATGTTGTCTTGGCTGGCTTAGGGTAACTGCATGAATACGAGTTCATCTAAAATTGCCAACATATTTGTCTAGGCGTCATGTATGGCAAAAATGTTGCTGAATTCCAATGGTGTCTGAAAGTTGATAAAGATGTAGATGGCGCTGAAAGTCAATGGTCACCCAGCCTTCTTTGGCGAACCTAAAGCGCTATGTTTTGTGGGTTAGGGAGGGCAGAATCTTTATATTTAAAAAGCCTATTGTACATTTTGTAAGCAGCGTATGACAGGGTTTCAGACTCTGGACCGGTTTCGCGGACAAAACCAGCCCAAAATCATTGTTCCTGTTTCAATGCATAAACCAACCTATCCGGACCAGTTTTTTATCAGGAATTCGAATCTGCAATCAAAAATAGCAAGGAACACACCATTTGGCCTGAAAGTGACCTTTTGACCTGCTATGACTAAATGTCAGGTCATTACACAACCCAAAATCAGTGCTCATGTTTCAATGCAAAACCAACCTATCGGGACCAGTTTCTTTATGAGGAATTCGAATCTGCAATCGAAAATACCAAGGCACCCACCATTTGACCTGAAAGTGACCTGTTGACCTGATATGACTAAATGTCAAGTCATTGCACAGCCCAATATCAGTGTTCCTGTTTCAATGCCTAAGCCAACCTATCCGGACCAGGTTTTTATGAGGAATTCGAATATGCAATCAAAAATAGCAAGGCGCCCACCATTTGACCTGAAAGTGACCTTTCGACCTCATATGACTAAATGCCAGGCCTATGCATTGCCCAACCACCACGACCACTCGTCTTCTGCAAAAAAAAAAAATGCTGACGAATCGGTTAGCCCCTATCGGTCCGAATCAAACACTTGCTTTAATCACCCAAATCGTCCACTATATTTTGCTGTCACTTAAACGAGAGACAGACAAGACAAACCAGTTCAGTATTGAGTCAACGTACGCATAAGAACAGGATAAAACAATACTACTCAGTGCCGTCGGGAGACGCCCGAAATAATGCGGAAGCTCGTCGACACGCACAACCGAACGATTGAACCCCGCAGGCCACTACAGTCAGCGTCACCAACCACCATAGACCCTGCGCTAAGCGTAGGTACCTACGTGCCACTGCCGCCGGGATGGGCTGTCATTTTTTCGGATCGATCGGATCGATATCGGAATCCATATCGGAGTCTGTGGCAGCGGCATACTCGTCATCTTCTCCGACATCTTCTATTCTTCCTGTCTCTTCCTCTTCTCCAGCGTCCAACTCGCCTTCCGCGTGACAATCGACCTCGATGTCCGCCTTCCTGTTGGTGCAGTTCACGCACAGCTCCGCCACTGTACACTCCAAGCACGACAGCTCATCCAGCAGCAAGTTGTTGCCGTGGGCTAGCTTGATGCTGTGCTTGAGCATGATTCCCCTGTAAGGGCACTTCATGCGCGTGTTGGCTGGGATTCTTTGCAGTGGAGGAACTTCGCGCACAACGAAGAAGTCGAACTTCTTGGTGTAGTCTCGCAGTTCGCCTCTGACAACCTCCACGACCTCCCGGGTTGAATGGACTCCCTGATCTCCTGTTTTCAGCTGTCCGCGCAAGAACGCACATTTTACAATGGAACCGATCGTGTCGCTGATGTTCTTGCCTTCGTTTGCCTCATAGTAGGCGTAGGTGATCCGTTTCAGATTCAGCTTGCCCTTTGACATCACCAGATCCGCGTTTGTAAAGCACGACCGGAACTGTGACGCGCACCCGTCGGAGAGTCGTAGCCAGTTGTTAATGTTGAGGCCTTGCTCTGTGCGCAGAATGCTGAACATTAACTCCTCAAACTGACACACCTGCTGATTATCATGCCTCTTGTCATCAGACAGGAAGCACACGGCGCCTTTCCCGAGACTTCCGTCTTGTCTCCTGAATTCCACCCCGATTGGGTACAGCGCCACCGTCACTTGGTTCGAGGCGTAGTGACAACTTGTGGGCGATTCACGATGCTCGACAAGGAGGTTTTGTTGATAGTCTTCGACCGTTGTGATGTCCTCCTGTCCCAGCACGTCTCGCATCCTCTGGTGAAAATTCCATTGATGGTGGGCTGTGAAGATGTGTTTCTTTCCCGTCACGAGCATATCACCGAACTGTTGGATGGCAGCCGACACCGTCTTCGTCTCAGGGAACAGGCCAAGGACTTGTTTGCGCTTAATCTCGCACCACTTCTGCCTCCACAGAGAGACGGTTACCAGGCGATCGGCGTCAGCGGTGGAGATGGGCAGATCGGGCGTGGGACACAGCGGGCACTTGCCCATGGCACACTCTCGCCTCCATGTTGTCGGATCGGTGGCGTTGTGGTCTGTAGATCCACTGGAGCACATGGCCAGCTGAACCATGGCGCGGCAGGAGGACGACACACCCAGTCCGACACCAGTCTTTTGTAGCGCGGCCAGGAGACGTCGCATGTTTGTGTGCGTTGGGCAAGCACTCCGCTCGATGTCCCGGTGCTTCGGTGTCACCGCATTGGCAGGGAACGCACGCAGCAGAGTAGACACTGCGAAGTTGCAGGGGTCGTTCTCTTGAACCTGTTTCTCTTTGAAGTCGACAATGATCTGTTGTTTTGACTTCAGCAAGAGATGCTTGGGCAACCGCTTGCCGTAGGCCACCGACACATACTCTCCATTGACTGATCGGGTGTTGACTGCGTTCTGTAGGACGAATTCCTCCAGGACAGCCGGCCACTTCGTGACGTTCAGAGAACAGCTTTGTAGCTTTCGCTGCAGCAGACTGTTTTCGGTCCCGCTCGCGATAGCCGCCAGGACCATGCTGCCATATTTCGGAGTGCTGCCAATCGCCTGAGCCAGCACTTCTATGTCGCCAGCAACATCTGCACATAGACCGGCCTCCCGAGCTACCGCTATCGCGAACTCGGTCCCGAGCGTGTGCTGGCACAGCTTGGCGTGGCTTCGCCTGAGATAGGAGTTCTTCAACGAGTCTGCTAGTTTGCACGCTTTGATGTACCTGGGCGTGTACTGCGGTGGGAAAGAGACATTGTATGCGACGAACAATGCCGCAGCGAGTGGATCCGCAAACATCCGCTCGATCCAGTACATCAGCAGCTCAGTTCTCTCTTCGCTTCTGAGGCCAGCAGCCAGCGACCCGACCTTCTTTGCCGCGTACCAGACGCTGCGACCAGACATGCGTGGCACACGCGTCAGCTGGATGCACTCCGTGTCTGGAAAGTGCGGTAGGCAACGAAAGAAGTGGTCTATGGAGGCCAGACAGTCGCTGGGAAGGAGTCCCACAAGCCGCGCCCTGTACCGACGCTTGGTTCTCTCACTGTACAATTTTGGGTCTGAAGAGACGCTGTCTTCACCACCAGCGAGCTCCTGTCCATCAGGTGCATCAGCTTGTGCTTGTTCGTCATCTCCTGTCCACGGATCGTCCCGTCCATCTCCGGTAACATGTGGTTCACTACTCCATCGCTTGGCAATGTTCTGTCTAGCTGTACTACCTCTCTTTTCGTGCAAGCGACGTTTCTTGTTCCTGTTTCTGACATGACCTTTGAGAGTGTTCGCAGTCATAGCGGCCCCACACAGTGGAGGACGACCGCGTGGCTGCGGCCTTGACCGAGATCTTTCACCCGATCTGGAATGACTTGTTGAAGCGCTGTTGTCAGGCGTGGTTGGCGACTGTTTCCTACACTTCCGCGTCGCTTTCTTGTGGTATTTCAGCTTTTCTGATTCAGAGAGTCGACTGTAGTTCGTACTACCCTTCCGACCGCCCAGTTTGCCTGCCGCTTGTGACTGTAACTTCCTCTTCTTTGGTGGCATCTTGGGGTAGCTTAGTTATTCAGACGTGTCGTTACCAACCACCGTAGCGTCAATTAGGCAGGGTAGAGGTACACGGACACCTGAGGAAGAATAAGAAGGATAACGGTCAGAAAAATGCCTCCACTGGGCTGGACATTTCAGCTCAGGTGATGCACCAACATTTTGCACAGAGGTTTACACTGGATGCCACCATGCACAAAGCATTGGGCAGTAGTTCAGAAGATGGCCCTGTGATCAAAATATCATGGAGACAAACTAACCTATCATAGGTATTAAAAATGTATCATAGGTATTACAAATGTATCGTATGTATTAAAAATGTATCGTAGGTATCAAAAAAGTATATTAGGTAGGGTTAGTTTAGGTCAGGTTAGGCTTTTTCAAAGGGAGGGCCATCTTCCGAACCATGGGCCACACGCACTTTTTTCCAGTCGGGGCATAAATGACCCATTGCGAAAAAAATTGGCGCAGAATCCAGCATAACTGGTGAGTGCCGAAATTCGGTGCGTGAATGAGGGAGAAGTTTTGCCGCAAGCGGCACCAAGAAAGAATTTCAGCACACTGGGAAGCAATTTCCCTTTCCATCTCGCTTTTTCTCCTCATTTCTGCCAGCTAGGTACCTAGCTTTTCCTGGTGGAACGGTGGCAGATGGCCAATCTTCGCAAGAAGCTGCCAACCCTCCAGCAAATGGCTATTAAAGAGGTATAACAGGCATTTCGCCGAGCCCAGAACCAACATAAATTGAGTCTACAGCAGGGGCGTAACTTTTTGAAAATCGTTGGGATTGCGCTTAGTTGTTAAGAACACCTTTTGATCCATATCGCGTCATAGGCATAATGTAAAGTTTTCAAAATCTTGGGGTTGCACCTACAAGCCCATGTCTACGGAAAGTTACACCCAATGGTCTACAGCTCCAACAAGTTCCAACCAAGGCTCCAACAACTCAACTGACTCGTTAAAATGCGCGTTAATAATGGCTGGGGCAAGGGAGGAACCAGGGGGGGGCGGACCGGGTCATGCCCCCCCCCCTCCATGATGGCGATTTTTCACGAAAAATCGCACTAAAGTGCGATTTACTCGAACTCTAAACACATTTTATTAGTAACATATGTGCTTAAACGATCTCTTACATCATACGCGGCCCAAATCCGATGAGTTTTTGAAAATCTGAGATTTATTTTATTTGCCCCCCCAAGACGAGTTTGCCCCCCCCCCCAAACATGAGCTTCTGGATCCGACCTTGGGCTGCGCGACGGTGGCGCGGTGGCGCTTTGTGTTGAATTTGGCAGCGGAGTAAGGTTTCCAAATGAAGGTTTTTCGTTCCTTGAAGTTGTCTCCCCGCTCATCTCGTCTCTAAGTGCGGATGCCTTGTAAAAAACCCACCGTTTTTATTACGTGTTAAACCGACAGGAAAACCAATAGACTATGTTAAGAGAATGTGCAGCCACAATAGCTATTGGTTTTAAAGTGGATTTAGGCGTTGTTGAAAAATCTGTTTTTTTACAAGAGGGTTATTTTTTTTACAAACTCAGGTCGGCGACAGCATGCGGGTACGAAACCATTGAATGCGCCGTCAATATGGCTTGCAGAGAATCGGCCGTGGCACCATTTTGTTTCTGAGGCTTCGCTGAATCTATTAAGCTCCAGTTTTTCACTAAACAGAGCCCGGGCATGTCTTCTATCAGCAGGTTTTGTAAAAAATTGGTAGTAAATTAGACTCTTTGCAAGGATGTTTTACTCTGGTCGGTTTCGCTAGCATCAATCACAATGCCTCAGTGGCTTCGGGGAGCTATTGAAACCCAGTATGTTCTCGAAAGGAAATTGAATGGATAAGAGATTGAGCGGCGTGCGAACCCCGTCAGGCATCTACTTTTGGTGCTATGCCTCTCTGAAGATGGGAGACGATATTTTTTTTTACTCTGAAAATCGCGTTTTTTCGCCATTTTTTGGTCTTCTAGGGCAAATTATTCATACTTTAAGTAAATTTATCAAACTTTTTTGGATGGCAAACGGTAACCCACTTAATTTGTGACATTCTGACGCCAAGTTTTTGCAGATTGATGGAAAACTGGCGCGTGCATATTTTTTTCACACCGATGTCCGCCAAACGGGTCCAGAGTCTGAAACCCTGTCGTATGTTGTTTGCGCGTATTTAATTATGTTGAATGTACTTCAGACACGTCTAGTTTGCTGGAATATTTACCATTAGTGCGCTAGAAATTAGGAGAAGCAAGCCAGAAGTATGGGTGTATGTGCGGTTCCCGGCTGCCATAAACGTGATCCATCTATCAGGTTTCCAGCAGACTGCAAGGTAAGAAGGCAGAAAATTGATTTGAAAAACAACTATTGTTTGACTGCCTTTCTGTAAAAGACGTAGTGGGAACCATTTAGGAAAGCACTGGTAAGGTACCTAGGCACATTAGGTACCAAGGTAAGAACCTATCTATTGTCCAGACTGGAAAGTATGGCACAAGGTTCACTGGGGCACATCAGCCCAAAGTGAAAATATGCACCAATCCACACCAAGAGTGAGAAATTGACTCCAATCTGCACCCCCCCCCCCCCAATCCATAGCCAGGAATTTGTCATGGCTAATGCCTAACATGCTAAGATTGGATTGTTAGCCTACTTAATTTGAAACTAATAATTTGAGTTCCACCCATAAGTTATGTTCAGTCAAATTAATTTCACCAAAAATTGCATTGCAGGTAAGGTTGGGCAGTGGGTATCTGGTTACCTAGAGCTAGGTACCTTACCAAGGGAGTTGTTCATATGGGCCCCATAAGGGGCCCACACCCACCTCTCAGGGAGCCTGCACTGCTTGGGGCACTGACTCCCAGGGGCCCACATCTCTTGTGGGTCCTGTACACAGGAGTGGATCCAGAAAGCTGTCAAGGGGGGGTAACCTCATAGAGAGGGGGCCCATGCTGTGCCAGGATACCAGCCAAGAATGTCCTTCCTGGAGTAGGCAGGGTGGAAAGTGATGTTTGATGAGGCCTGCTAGTATTCCATGTTCCGGTCTTGGGGGGAGCAATGTCTGGTGTGACCCACAGGTATTCCATGTGCCAATCTTGGGTGGGGGGTCTGACACTTGCGAAATTGTGCCCCATCTTGGGAAAATTATCGTACAGATTAAGGGTTTAGGGTAGGCTTTAGGTCAGGTTTGGTCAGGCCGGGTTAGGTTTCAGCCCCACCCAATGTGTGATGCCTGCTAAATGAATACCGGAACTTTTCAGGGAACCTGCACATCCACTAGAGCGGTGGTTCCCAACCTTTTTGGTCCATTTCCCCTTTCGCCTCTGGCCAAACCTGCCGTTTCCCCCCTAAAAAAAACTGAAGTTATATTTGTATGTCACTCAAGACATCACTTACGTCAATGAGACAAATGCGTAATGGATCCCATCAAAATTTCCCCCCTGAAATACCGAAATTTCCACCCAGGGGGAAATTTCTCCCCGGTTGGGAACCACTGCACTAGGGGGACCTGTAACTGTAACATTTTTAACAGTAGGTGGGTAGAGATCTCTTACCTCTGGACCAGCTCTTCCTTCCTGCCCTTTGTGGATGCATGCCTTTCCCTTAATAAGCTTGAAAGTTGAGGTGTTGTGAAACTCCCATAAAAATCCCTATCACTATTCAAGTCCATAATTGCGCCTAGTAGCTACCACCGTAACGTGCAGTCAATAGCAAAGCACTTGCCAGCTCAGACGCGTATGTTCTACCCAAGCTAGTGGCCAGAGTCCGATAATTGGCGAGTTCCTGGCACACTGTAACCCATGAACAACCTTTCTTCAACACAATATTTCCGAAATCCTTGGCCTAAATGACTTGCAACCCTAATAAAAGCCACATGCCAACACCGACTCCCGGCAACCCCACGCAAAATGCACAGCAAAGATGGCCGACGCCTCCTCGTCGGGTGACCATTGCGTACAGCGCCGCCCTGGTGGCCAAATCGTAGCTTTCAGACCCCATTGGCCACAAATAACCGTTAGGCGTCAGACGCAATGTTACTGCGGACATCGAGGGGATCTCCAGTAAAGAAAGAAAACAGGTGCCATTCAAGAACTCTGAAACATGCGCCCCCGACAAGCGATCCCGGATGCTCACTAGTGTGTGCGCGAAGAATATAGTTACGATTTGTGAGACTGTCTCCATAAAATATGATGCGAAGTGCATTTATGAAAGTTAGCTTGCCTTCAGAAGTCAATTTTATAGCGACTTGCAGTGACCTATTGCGCATATTGTTACTTTCCGTATTTCCTTTTTGAACTATTTTCTACCATAGGCGGCCGGCCGCCGGCCGCCTCCGGCCCGTCACCAACCGCCCGCCATTCTAACATGGCGGGGCGCGGGATTCCTATTCCCTGAATGTTAATGGGCCCCAACGCCAAAGTTACAGGCAGATCTTCATATTTGAAACGATAGACTATGTGCCTGGCATGAGTTCCGCCACCATTAGAGTTGAGGCCGACAGATTTTGGCGAAATTGTTTAAGAACATTACGCTTATGGGCGTTGAAGGGAAAGAATGCATCTACAACCGTGAATTTCTCCTACACCATTTTGGCGTGTCAGAGCCGATGTTGCTTAGTATTGTTGAAGGGCGGAACTTTACTTTCTATCGTGCCACCGCTCGGCGGCCCTACGGATCCTCTAGGCAGCAACCGTCGGCGCTTGACATGCATCGAGCCATGCCAGAACGTCAATAATGTCACAAAGCTTCATGTCTAAAGGTAGAAAGTGACAGGGTTAGACATCTATAAAAGTAGTCAAGTATGGCATCAGAGGGCAGCTGATTTTATGCCGGTTTATTTGAGATCATTGGAAATTAATTCGCTAATGTAGAACATCTGCTATACAATTAAAAGTAATACAATGTGATAATTTGAGACACAAATCCTGGAATTGAGTGCAAAAATACCAGGGGTAGATATCTATAAAAGTAGTCTAGTATGGCATCAGAAGGCAGCGGATTTTATGCCGGTTTATTTAAGACCATTGGAAATTAATTCGGTAATGTAGAACATCTGATATACAATTTAAAGGAATATAATGTGATAATTCGATATGGAAATCCTGGAATTGAGTGCAAAAATGACAGGGTTAGAAAACTATAAAAGTAGTCGAGTATGGCATCATAAGACAGCGGATGTTATGCCTGTTTATTTAAGACCATTGGAAATTAATTCGGTAATGTAGAACATCTGATATACAATATAAAGTGATACAATGTGATAATTTGGGACACAAATTCTGGAATTCAGTGCAAAAGTGACAGGGTTAAACCTTCATGGAAGTTATTCAAGATGATATAAAAATGTAGCACGTTCGATTTTCGTTTAGTTAAGAACATTGGAAATTGTCAGGACGTCACACAGAAGATGTATGACACGTGTTTATCACAAGATGTTGAGTGGCCAATTGCTCCCATTTCACTTTAAGGGCAAAGTGACAGGGTGAAATGATTTGATAATAAAACGAACTACACATCATAAGAGAGCTTGTTTCAATGTTGTTAAAATTGGACCATTGGAAATTACTTGCACCTCGTCTAGAAACCATAATATAGCATTAGTAAAAGCAAGCCCACTCTGGTGGTGTTCCTTCACAAACCGACCACCAGAGCGGCGCCACCGGTATTATGTCCGCTTATGACGCCGAACGCAATGATGCAGTTGTGAAGGATGTGATAACAATACACAATACCTTTTGTCGTTACAGCAGCACACAAATATTATGATTTAGTAGGAATACACATAACAAGCGCTTTCGGCCCTTGCTCCGCTGCGGCAAGATAAATTTTGGTTCGAAAAACGTATTCGTTGCGATTCATTTGATGTTGGATTCATGTGAATCGGTCTAATGGTTCGACAGCTATGCCTATTTTAGTGTAACATTGGTTCTTTTCTCATCATTCATTCATACATCAAGCGAAGTCCCGTATGCTTCGCTGAGCGAAAGACTGCAAGCGCCTTCGGCCCTTGCTTCGCTGCGTTAAGACAAACAATTTGAAACTCGGCACAGCTCATCACACATCGATTGTCTGTCGCGTGTGAAAATTTCAAGCACGTGCGACCCATCGTCGAACCTACACAGGATGCACTCGACGCACTCGTCTTTTGTCCTTGCACTCGACGCAAGGACAAAAGACGACAGACAGACTGACAGACAGACAAACAAACAAACAAACGTTAATTGCCATACCCCATCAATTGCCAAACCCCATCAATTACCACACCCCGTCAATCATACCCCGTCAATCCCCGTCAATTGCCATACCCCGTCAATTGCCATACCCCGTCAATTGCCATACCCCGTCAATTGCCATACCCCGGCAATTGCCGGACCCCGTCAATTGCCATACCCCGCCAATTGCCATACCGCGTCAATTTCCATACCCCGTCAATTGCCATACCCCGTCAATTGCCATACCCCGTCAATTGCCATACCCCGTCAATTGCCATACCCCGTCAATTGCCATACCCCGTCAATTGCCATACCCCGTCAATTGCCATACCCCGTCAATTGCCATACCCCGTCAATTGCCATACCCGTCAATTGCCATACCCGCAATGCCATACCCCGTCAATTGCCGGACCGGTGAATTGCCATACCCCGTCAATTGCCATACCCCGTCAATCGTCAATAAACCTCGCCACTTGCCATAACCCGTGATTGCCATAACCCGTGAATTGCCATACCCAGCCAATTGCCATAGGGCCCGTCAATTGCCATACCCCGTCAGTTGCCATACCCCGTCAATTGCCATACCCCGTCAATTGCCATACCCCGTCAATTGCCATACCCCGTCAATTGCCATACCCCGTCAATTGCCATACCCCGTCAATTGCCATACCCCGTCAATTGCCATACCCCGTCAATTGCCATCCAATCAATTGCCATACCCCGTCAATTGCCATACCCTGTCAATTGCCATACCCCGTCAATTGCCATACCCCGTCAATTGCCATACCCCGTCAATTGCCATACCCTGTCAATTGCCATACCCTGTCAATTGCCATACCCCGTCAATTGCCATACCCCGTCAATTGCCATACCCCGGCAATTGCCATACCCCGTCAATTGCCATAACCCGTCAATTGCCATACCCCGTCAATTGCCATACCCCGTCAATTGCCATACCCCGTCAATTGCCATCCCATACCCCGTCAATTGCCGGATTCAATTGCCATACCCCGTCAATTGCCATACCCCGTCAATTGCCATACCCCGTCAATTGCCATACCATACCCCGTCAATTGCCATACCTCCGTCAATTGCCATACCCCGTCAATTGCCATACCCCGTCAATTGCCATACCCCGTCAATTGCCATACCCCGTCAATTGCCATACCCCGTCAATTGCCATACCCCGTCAATTGCCATACCCCGTCAATTGCCATACCCCGTCAATTGCCATACCCCGTCAATTGCCATACCCCGTCAATTGCCATACCCCGTCAATTGCCATACCCCGTCAATCATTGCCATACCCCGTCAATTGCCATACCCCGTCAATTGCCATACCCCGTCAATTGCCATACCCTGTCAATTGCCATACCCCGTCAATTGCCATACCCCGTCAATTGCCATACCCCGTCAATTGCCATACCCTGTCAATTGCCATACCCCGTCAATTGCCATACCCCGTCAATTGCCATACCCCGTCAATTGCCATACCCTGTCAATTGCCATACCCCGTCAATTGCCATACCCTGTCAATTGCCATACCCTGTCAATTGCCATACCCTGTCAATTGCCATACCCTGTCAATTGCCATACCCTGTCAATTGCCATACCCTGTCAATTGCCATACCCCGTCAATTGCCATACCCTGTCAATTGCCATACCCCGTCAATTGCCATACCCTGTCAATTGCCATACCCCGTCAATTGCCATACCCCGTCAATTGCCAATGACCCCGTCAATTGCCATACCCCGTCAATTGCCATACCCCGTCAATTGCCATACCCCGTCAATTGCCATACCCCGTCAATTGCCATACCCCGTCAATTGCCATACCCATGCCATACCCGTCAATTGCCATACCCCGTCAATTGCCATACCCCGTCAATTGCCATACCCCGTCAATTGCCATACCCCGTCAATTGCCATACCCCGTCAATTGCCATATCCCGTCAATTGCCATATCCCGTCAATTGCCATATCCCGTCAATTGCCATACCCCGTCAATTGCCATACCCCGTCAATTGCCATTACCCGTCAATTGCCATAACACCCGTCAATTGTCATACCCCGTCAATTGCCATACCCCGTCAATTGTCATACCCCGTCAATTGCCATACCCCGTCAATTGCCATCAATTGCCATACCGTCAATTGCCAAACCCGTCAATTGCCATACCCCGTCAATTGCCATACCCCGTCAATTGCCCTACCCCGTCAATTGCCATACCCCGTCAATGGCCGTACGCCGTAAAATGCCTTACCCCGTCAATTGCCATACCCCGTCAATTACCATACCGTCAATTACCATACCGTCAATTACCATACCCCGTCAATTACCATACCCCGTCAATTACCATACCCCGTCAATTACCATACCCCGTCAATTACCATACCCCGTCAATTACCATACCCCGTCAATTACCATACCCCGTCAATTACCATACCCCGTCAATTACCATACCCCGTCAATTACCATACCCGTCAATTACCATACCCCGTCAATTGCCATACCCCGTCAATTGCCATACCCCGTCAATTGCCATACCCCGTCAATTGCCATACCCCGTCAATTGCCATACCTCCATACCCGTCAATTGCCATACCCCGTCAATTGCCATACCCCGTCAATTGCCATACCCCGTCAATTGCCATACCCCGTCAATTGCCATACCCCGTCAATTGCCATACCCCGTCAATTGCCATACCCCGTCAATTGCCATACCCCGTCAATTGCCATACCCCGTCAATTGCCATACCCCGTCAATTGCCATACCCCGTCAATTGCCATACCCCGTCAATTGCCATACCCCGTCAATTGCCATACCCCGTCAATTGCTATAACCCGTCAATTGCAGGACGGGTCAATTGATATACCCCGTCAATTGCCATACCCCGTCAATTGCCATACCCCGTCAATTGCCATACCCGTCAATTGCCATACCCCGTCAATTGCCATACCCCGTCAAATGCCATACCCCGTCAAATGCCATACCCCGTCAAATGCCATACCCCGTCAAATGCCATACCCCGTCAAATGCCATACCCCGTCAAATGCCATACCCCGTCAAATGCCAACCATACCCCGTCAATTGCCATACCCCGTCAATTGCCATACCCCGTCAATTGCCATACCCCGTCAATTGCCATACCCCGTCAAATGCCATACCCCGTCAATTGCCATACCCCGTCAATTGCCATACCCCGTCAATTGCCATACCCCGTCAATTGCCATACCCCGTCAATTGCCATACCCCGTCAATTGCCATACCCCGTCAATTGCCATACCCCGTCAATTGCCATACCCCGTCAATTGCCATACCCCGTCAATTGCCATACCCCGTCAATTGCCATACCCCGTCAATTGCCATACCCCGTCAATTGCCATACCCCGTCAATTGCCATACCCCGTCAATTGCCATACCCCGTCAATTGCCATACCCCGTCAATTGCCATACCCCGTCAATTGCCATACCCCGTCAATTGCCATACCCCGTCAATTGCCATACCCCGTCAATTGCCATACCCCGTCAATTGCCATACCCCGTCAATTGCCATACCCCGTCAATTGCCATACCCCGTCAATTGCCATACCCCGTCAATTGCCATACCCCGTCAATTGCCATACCCCGTCAATTGCCATACCCCGTCAATTGCCATACCCCGTCAATTGCCATACCCCGTCAATTGCCATACCCCGTCAATTGCCATACCCCGTCAATTGCCATACCCCGTCAATTGCCATACCCCGTCAATTGCCATACCCCGTCAATTGCCATACCCCGTCAATTGCCATACCCCGTCAATTGCCATACCCCAGCAATTGCCATACCCCAGCAATTGCCATACCCCAGCAATTGCCATACCCCAGCAATTGCCATACCCCAGCAATTGCCATACCCCAGCAATTGCCATACCCCAGCAATTGCCATACCCCAGCAATTGCCATACCCCAGCAATTGCCATACCCCGTCAATTGCCATACCCCGTCAATTGCCATACCCCGTCAATTGCCATACCCCGTCAATTGCCATACCCCGTCAATTGCCATACCCCGTCAATTGCCATACCCCGTCAATTGCCATACCCCGTGCCAAATTGCCATACCCGTCAATTGCCATACCCCGTCAATTGCCATACCCCGTCAATTGCCATACCCCGTCAATTGCCATACCCCGTCAATTGCCATACCCCGTCAATTGCCATACCCCGTCAATTGCCATACCCCGTCAATTGCCATACCCCGTCAATTGCCATACCCCGTCAATTGCCATACCCCGTCAATTGCCATACCCCGTCAATTGCCATACCCCGTCAATTGCCATACCCCGTCAATTGCCATACCCCGTCAATTGCCATACCCCGTCAATTGCCATACCCCGTCAATTGCCATACCCCGTCAATTGCCATACCCCGTCAATTGCCATACCCCGTCAATTGCCATACCCCGTCAATTGCCATACCCCGTCAATTGCCATACCCCGTCAATTGCCATACCCCGTCAATTGCCATACCCCGTCAATTGCCATACCCCGTCAATTGCCATAAACCCCGTCAATTGCCATACCCCGTCAATTGCCATACCCCGTCAATTGCCATACCCCGTCAATTGCCATACCCCAGCAATTGCCATACCCCGTCAATTGCCATACCCCGTCAATTGCCATACCCCGTCAATTGCCATACCCCGTCAATTGCCATACCCCGTCAATTGCCATCCCCCGTCAATTGCCATACCCCGTCAATTGCCATACCCCGTCAATTGCCATACCCCGTCAATTGCCATACCCCGTCAATTGCCATACCCCGTCAATTGCCATACCCCGTCAATTGCCGGAGCGCTCAATTGCCATAGTCTGTCAATTGCCATACCCCGTCAAATGCCAGACCGGTGAATTGCCGGACCCCGTCAATTGCCACACCCCGTCAATTGCCACACCCCGTCAATTGCCATACCCCGTCAATTGCCGGAGCAGTGAATTGCCATACCCCAGCAATTGCCATACCCCAGCAATTGCTGAGGTCATCATTGCTTTGACGGGGAAATTGACGGGGTATGGCAATTCACTGCTCCGGAAATTGACGGGGTATGGCAATTGACGGGGTGTGGCAATTGACGGGTCCGACAATTCACGGGTTATGGCAATTGTCGGGGTACTGCAATTGCCGGGGTATGGCAATTGACGTGGTATGGCAATTCACCGGTCCGGCATTTGACGGGGTATGGCAATCGACAGACTTTGGACTTGGACTTGGACTTGGACTTGGACTTGGACTTGGACTTGGACTTGGACTTGGACTTGGACTTGGACTTGGACTTGAGGGTTTCTGTGTTTCGCGAGGGGGTGTCGTATACGTTAATGAGTGAGTAAGCTGTGTTGTGTACGTGGATTTCAGTGAGTAATACGTCTGATGTGGTGTTAAATTGTATCAGGCGGTGCGGGGTTGTGTTCCTAATGTATGTGCACACTCCGCCTGACTGACTGTGCACACTGTCGGTGTCGGTTGGCGGGTTGGTGGTGGTGGTGGTTGGTGTGTCGGGCGCTGTACTGAGGTGCATGCTGGTGTTGGTGCTCGCGTTTTACGTGCGCTGGTGGTGGGTGTTGGTGTGGGTTGTGGTCGCGTTTAATTTGTTTGTGGGTAGGTGTTTGTGTTGTGCTTGTGTCGGGTGGTGGTGGGTGTGGGCAGAGCCGGATACTCTGTGTGGTTTAGTGGTGGTGGTGGGGGTCTGTAACCCGGCTCTGTGTGGCGGGTCGACCACGCCGCCGGCGGGTCGGCCAACGCCCTCCTGGCCAGGGACAGCTCCATGCCCTCCAGGTGGACCAAGCGGAGAATGTCCTTCTCCGCCGTCCACCGAGGGCAGGAGCTGTCTCCGGCCTCGTGCTTCCCCCCGCAGGCGGCGCAGCAAGGCCCGCCACCTGGGCATGTTGTGGTGTATTTGCGAGATTTGCGAGATTTAACAAACCGATTCCATAAAATGGATTAATATTTGGTTTGTGTCAGAATACAGTCGGATACATTTCACAAACATGAGCAAAAATGAAAGCGGTAAGACAACAGTATACAGGGGAAAACCGAACACGTGAAGTCAATTTATCAGACGTTGTTCAGCATCGCGACGAACTCGCCCCGTGTCCGAGAAGCGGAAGTGGCCGGCGGCAGTAGGTTCCAGGCCGAGGCTGCCCGGAAGGAGAAGGTTCTAAATCTAAATAAACGGTGTTATGGGGTCCAGCGCATTTTCCGCACGTGTAGGTGTTGGAGTGGCACCCCACCCCCTCAGAGTGGCCGTATCGCTGGCACTTTTTGCAGCGCCGAGGGAGGGATGCATGTGGAGTGACGTTGTATCTTAGGTATCCGGCTTTGAGGTATTTTGGTGGGGTCCGGGTGCCGAATGTTAAGATGATAATGTGGGTGTGTGGTCGTCCAGGTGTTTGAGGCGGCCGGTATGCGGCAGAGACACCCTGGCTCCCAAGTCTGGAGACCAGGGTCTCCACCGCGATACCGATCAGTTCTCGTGCGTGTATTGTTCCTTGAGAGGTGTTGAGTTTCGTGGCTGGAGTGATGGTGATGGGTGTCTGGTGTATCATGTGTATGGTGGGGAAAATTTTGCTGTCGATGTCGGAGTGTGCTTGTATCAGGAGTGCCCCTGATCTGATTTGCTTGGAGTGTAGGGCACTCCTGTGTATTTGGCGATCTTCTCCTCCACCAACCAGGGGTCGAGGGAGCCCATGTGCTCCCCGTCCCCCGGCGGCAAAGGAAGAAATCGCCGGTTGGCTGGTTTGTGGAGTGCATGTTTTGGTGATGTCGTTAGTGGAGTTGAATGCGTTTCGTTTGTATGTGGCGTTGAATAAAGGGTGATAAGTGGCAGGTGAGTGGCGCAGTACACAGTTACAGTATAGTTTGGCGGAGGGTTCGGAAGAGCGTGAAGAGAGCCCGATAGGTGTAACAGTAGGGGGCAGATAAAAAGGAAGAGAACGCAAAGAAATCAGAAACTATGCGTGAAGTAAGCACGTTCAGAAAAGATCAGATAAAGATCGTGCAGAAGGCACTAGAGGGAAAGTCGGGGGGTGGGGTGGAGGGAGCCCGGGGTGGGTGTGAGTGGCAGCACTGCCGGACTGATCGTTGAGAGTAAAGACGTCGTTGAAGCGGAGAGCTGGGCACTGGTCCGAAGATGAAGTACTGTCACTGGTGATAGTAGATGTAGAAGGCGTGAAGAGTAAAGCTGTCTTGAAGATGTCGCAAAGGTCGGTCTTGAAGGTTTGGGAGGTTGAGCTGAGGTCTGAGAGATGGAAGATGGAAGGGTAGTGGTGGTGTGTGGGAGGTGGGAGGGGGCTGAGGTGCGAGGTGTGTGGGCCGTGTGTAAGTAGGTGTATGGTGTATGGTGGTGTGGCAAGTGGCAGGTGGCAGGTGGCAGTTGGCTGTTGGCGTCTTCCTCGGCTCCAGGTGCGCTTGCCGTGGTCTTCGGTGTTCCTCCGAGCAGCAGGCGGTCATTCGTCTCGTGATCGCTCTGTGCTCCGTACGTGGCGTGCGCTTCCCTTCTTCTATCCGATTGCGTAGACGTGCTAGCGAAGGATTATGATACGTACTTTTCCGCTTACGTACTTTTACACATACGGACATTTGCGCTCACGTACTTTTGCGCATGCGTACATTTGCGCTTGCGTACATTTGCAATTACGTACACTTACGCATACGTACATTTGCGCACACGTACATTTGCGCATATGTACATTTGCACTTACGTACATTTGCGCTTACGTAATTTTGCGCTTACGTACATTTACGCTTACGTACATTTGCGCATACGTACATATGCGCATACGTAAACGTGCGCTTTCATACACTTGGGTTACGTAAAGCTGTACTGACATACCTTTGCATTTACGTACTTTAGCGGTTACGTACATTTGCGCATACGTACATTTGCGCCTACGTACATTTTCGCATACGTACATTTGCGCTTACGTACTTTTGCGCTTACGTACATTCGCGCTTACGTACATTTGCGCTTACGTACACGTGCGCTTTCAGACATTTGGGTTACCTAAAGCTGTATTTCCATATATTTGCTATGACGTAAATTTGCGGTTACGTACAATTGCGCATACGGGCAGTTGCCTATACATACTTTTGCGAAGACGTACATTTGCACTTACGTGCATTTGCGCTCAAGTACATTTACACATACGCACATGTACACATACGTACACGTGCGCTTTCATACACTTCGATTACGTAAAGCTGTAATTGCGTACATTTGCCCTTACGTACTTTTGCGGTTACGTACATTTGCGCATACGTACTTTTGAACTTACGTACATTTGCGCTTACGTACTTTTGCGCATACGTGCATTTGCGCTTGCGTACATTTACGCTTAGGTACGTTTGCGCTTACGTACACTTGCGCTTACGTACATTTGCGCTTACGTACTTTTGCGCTGACGTACATTTGCGCTTACGTACATTTGCGCATACGTACTTTTGCGCATACGTACATTTGCGCTTACGTACATTTACACATACGTACTTTTGCGCATACGTACATTTGCGCTTACGTACATTTACGCATACGTACTTTTGCGCATACGTCCATTTGCGCTTACGTACATTTGCGGATACGTTCTTTTGGGCATACGTACATTTGCGTTTACGTACATTTGCGCATTCGTACTTGTGCGCATACGTACATTTGCGCATACGTACATTTGCGCTTACGTACATTTACACATACGTACTTTTGCGCACACGTACATTTGCGCTTACGTACATTTACGCATACGTACTTTTGCCATACGTACATTTGCGCTTACGTACTTTTGCCATACGTACATTTGCGCTTACATACATTTGCGGATACGTACTTTTGCGCATACGTACATTTGCGCTTACGTACATTTGCGCATACGTACTTTTGCGCGCATACGTACATTTACGCATACGTACATTTGCGCTTACGTACATTTGCGCATACGTACTTTTGCCATACGTACATTCGCGCTTACGTACATTTGCGTTTACGTACACGTACGCTTTCAGACATTTGGGTCACCTAAAGCTGTATTTCCATATAATTGCTGTCACGTAAATTTGCGGTTATGTACAATTGCGCATACGGGCATTTGCTATACATTCTTTTGCGAATACGTACATTTGCACTTACGTACATTTGCGCTCAAGTACATTTACACATACGTGAATGTACAGATACGTACACGTTCGCTTTCATACACTTCGATTACGTAAAGCTGTATTTGCGTACATTTGCCCTGACGTACTTTTGCGGTTACGTACATTTGCGCATACGTACTCTTGAGCTTACGTACATTTGCGTTTACGTACATTTGCGCATACATACTTTTGCGCATACGTACATTTGCGCATACGTACATTTGCGCTTACGTACATTTGCGCATACGTACTTTTGCGCATACGTACATTTGCGCTTACGTACATTTGCGCATACGTACATTTGCGCATACGTACATTTGCGCATACGTACATTTGCGCATACGTACATTTGCGCATACGTACATTTGCGCATACGTACATTTGCGCATACGTACATTTGCGCATACGTACATTTGCGCATACGTACATTTGCGCATACGTACATTTGCGCATACGTACATTTGCGCATACGTACATTTGCGCTTACGTACACTTGCGCATACGTACACTTGCGCATACGTACATTTGCGCATACGTACATTTGCCATACGTACATTTGCGCTTACGTACATTAGCCATACGTACATCTGCGCTTACGTACAATTGCCATACGTACATCTGCGCTTACGTACATTTGCTTACGTACATTTGCGTACGTACATCTGCCATACGTACAATTGTCCTTACGTGCATTTGTCCCAGAATCGACCAGCAGCGGCATGCACTCGGGGTGCAGCAGGCTGGGGTCGCGCTCGATCTCGGCGCCGCAGCAGCGGATGGCGGAGCCGTCCCGCGCTGCACGCAGCAGATGGCAGCACCAGTCAAAAAGGTGGCAGCACCAGTAAAAAAGGTGGCAGCACCAGTCGAAAAGGGGATTCTCATCCCCGCCCCCCGCTGTGGTGCTCGCGGAGCCCCAGCAGCCCACCGGCCAACAGTTACTACAGTTCGTCACACTCTCGACCTGAGGAGTCGCCGCTTCGAGACGTGGCGCGTGCCTGACCTGTACTGACGTCGGGTTGCGATAGCGGGTTATGACGGAGTGGGTTGCGGTAAAAGATTCGACATGCGGTTACAGGCATGTAATACGGTTGGGCGTGATCGCAGGGTCGCGGGTTCAAACCCCACTACCGGCCTGAGTGCCGAGTTCACCCGCGACCAATGGGCGCGAGAGGTTGGCGATGCCGCGTGACTGAGGAGGCGAATGCGCTGTAAAAGAGCCCAAAGTTTTTTGTTGCCAATGGACGACGGAAATTCTTGCCCCCTCCTTGCCTGAAACGAGCGCTAATATCTCTCAAATCACATGACGGTTTTGGCATCCCTATCCAAATGCTTGTACATCTTTCAACAGGATTTAGCACTCTGAGCTTTGAACCAAGCTCCACATATCTGAACGTTCCCTGTGCTTTCCGGTCCGGAAATACTCCAGAGCGATCCATGCAAATTCGGGTTTATAACACACATGTAAACGGGTACGGCACTTCAGTAGCGACTGAACGAAGCTTTGCCGGACCATTGACGGCACGCTAAAATCGCGGTGAAAGTTCACCTACTGGAGTGGAATTTTCTGATCGAGTGATACATTGAGTAGATTCAGCCTGGGAGAATATCTTCCGTCCACCCGGATCCATCAGCACCAGGTGATCTCAATATATCAGACTACATGCGCCCCAAAACACAATAAAGAATCGACCGATGAACGCCAGGCCATTAAATCATGTTTATTTGTCATGTACATGCTACTAGTATACCATCACATGAGATGTTCACCTATCATGATGTGACAGGAAAATATCAATCTAGCTTTCGGTCGCTTGTACCTCCCCTTCGTGTGTCGCTAGGTCCACGTTAGCAGATGAACCAGATCACGTCCTTCATCGACGGCTCCAACATCTACGGGTCCAGCGACGAGCAGCTCAGCTCGCTCCGTAGCCACACCGCCGGCAGACTGGCCGTCCAGGTAACCACACAGCCGGCAGACTGGCCGTCCAGCTAACCACACCGCCGGCAGACTGGCCGTGTGGGTAACCACACCTCCGTCAAACTTGCCGTCCAGGTAACCACGCTGTCGGCGGACCGGCCATCCAGGGAACAGTGCAACCGGCAGCATCTTCTGCAACATGGGGAGTCATATCCTCCAGGAGAACCGTGTCTTCGTATGTGGGCCAGTTGAACTGCAGGTCGTATGGGACTCAGTGGTTCGACGGCTTCTTGCATGACCTGGGGAACCGTAAGCTCGTTATCTAACCCAGTGAGAACAGCGGCATCTTCTGCAGCATATAGCGAACCGCAGCCTTTCCCAGCTCACGGGGAACCACAGCTTCTGTGACTGAGGGAGCGCAGCTTTTTTTTGTGTGAGCCAGGGCAGCGGCAGATTCGCAAGTAAACCAGTTGAACAACATATTTTTAGACGACCCAGATAAACTGCAGCTTCGGATACAACGGTCGAAAATTGCAGTTTCTTATGGAGCCTAGAAGAGACGTACGCTTGCATGTAGTCAGAACTCTGCAGTGCAGCTGTTTTTATCTTGGTGATTCAGAACTACCATGGCTGTTGATGTGACCTGGAGAACCTAGATGAGTGTATGGTGTGACCAGCGTTCTCTGAACCGACATAAAGGAGCTTTCTTGTGTAGCACAGGAAGAGCCAAAGCCTCTTGAGTGTAAGTACACCAAAACATGCACTGCACGTGGGTTAATCAAAATGTGTGCTTTGGGCCGGGAAATGATGCTAAATTATGTCATGCACTTAGCGATCAGTGAATAGAATCTTTGTTGACAAATGGAATTATTTTCGCCCCAGATGTGTCCCACTTGGGTTTGCTGGTTGCATGTACACATCTAAAAATTGTACACCTTGCGACCTTCGGGTACACTTTCACGCACGTCGGAAGACAACACCAATCCCTTCAGAGAAAGGAAAAGATAGGCTGCTCTCTGCAGTTAGTAGTTGCATAAACTAACGGTGTGGCAAAATAGAGTGTGGATCAAAGGCCGATGATTGGCTGTCAAATTTCAAAGAGCATGTCAGTTTATAATCCATTCATGCATGATACATAGTTTTCATTATTCAGGGACAAGCGAGGCAAAAGATATTATCACAACTGTGGGTAATTCGTTTTTGCTCAGATATCCATGCAATTCATGCTTGGCAAGGACGCATGCGTCATCTTCCAAGTTGAATACTGACCTGCGATCGATATTGCCATCGTCTTGTCGATGTCACGCATCCAACCAAGAACGTGTAGCTGAGAGACAATCGCTCCCATTGGCCGACGATGAGGTGCTCTCTGCTGATTGGTCGCCGCCTGCCTTTGGTGGCCGAGTGACAATTGCTCCGATTTTCCGTCGGCGGGGTGCTCTCTGCTGATTGGTCGCCGCCTGTCTTTGGTGGCCGAGTGACAATCGCTCCCATTGGCTGTCGGCGGGCTGCTATCCGCTGATTTGTCGCCGCCCGCTTCTGCAGACAACGTCAGACGGCCGCGAGCTGCTGCCGATCAGCGCCGACCCTGACGACGGCTGCGACCGGAACGCCTCGATAGCCGTCGACCGGTACTGCTTCCGCTCGGGTGAAGTCAGACGCGGTAGCCAAGTGGCGACCATCCGGTAGCCAATCGGTGGCCACCCGGCAGCCGATCTGCTATGTACACGAACGGCCTTCCACCGTGTTTGACATAGTGCAGTGTCGGCACTCAGGACTGGTTCAGCTTATTTTAATGAAGGTTGCAAGCAGTGGCAATTGACCCGAATGTTTCCTATTTTTCATTTTACAGATATATGTCGGGATATAACCATGGCACCCAGCGCGGAAACACTGCAGCTTCTTGACGCTGTCGAACATCTTCCTGTACTTGAGTCAACTGCTTTATGCAGCACAGGGCAGCCGAAGAACAAAACCCTGCTGTGTGACGCACAGGGACCAGGGAATGGCGACGAGAAGACGTTATACCTTGTCACGACGTCATACCTCGCCACGACGTTATACCTCGCCACGACGCTATGCGCTCCACACTTGGCGACTGGCTGCTGGATGTTGATTGTGACGGAGCCCACTCATGTTGAATCACGGCAGAAGCGCAGTACCCACATCGGTAGGGCAATTCCGCAGCACAGAGCAGTCATATGGTGTATTCAGTGTCTGCGGGGGAACTGTGGCTTCCTATGTGACTTGGGGAAACCCTCAACGCTGTCCAATCTATGCAGGGCTGAACAACTATTTTACCTGCTGCTATATAATCATGTAGCTGAATGATCCTCAAAGCCTTCCCGCTGCTCCACGTCCCCGGCGACACCCTGGCCCTTGACCTCTGAAGAGCACCTGCTCTTTGCCGAAGGCCGAACCTCCACCGGCGCCATGATGACTCCTGACCCCCATCACGGCCAAACCCCCACCGGAGCTATAATGACCCCTGACCCCCACCGTGGCCGAACCCCCACTGGAGCCACGGCGACCACTGACCTACTTTGCGGTGCGGCGGCCCGCCGGGAGGCGACTCGCGAGTGAACGAGCAGATCTCGCTGACGGTCGCCCACACCCTGTGGGTGCGCCAGCACAACCTGGTGGCGGCTGAGCTGGCCGAGCTCAACCCGCAATGGGACGACGAGCGGCTGTTCCAGGAGAGTCGCCGCATCACCTGCTGCTCGGTAGGCGTGCTCTCGCTCAGGACATCCCACTGAAATACCGATAGAATAGTTACTATATTGTGGATGGATACTGTGGATGAATAGATACTGTGAATGCTGGGATCACGGCCGATGAGTGCCTACCACTGTTGCTCGGTAGGCATGCTGTCCCTCAGGACATCCAACTGGGTTACGAATTCTGGGATCATGGCCAACGAGTGCCTCCTGCTACTCGGTAGACATGCTCTCCCTCGGGGCATCCCACTGGAATACGAGTACCAGGATCACGACCAACAAGTACCTCCTGCTGCTCGGTAGGCATGCTCTCCCTCAGGTCATCCAACGGGAATACGAGTAGGTGAATACTGGGAAAAGATTACCAGATGGACGCTCTCGCATGGCTTTTGGTTCATGGTTGAAGCCGAGTGCATGCAAATTGTCTGTCCTTTTCCTGTTGGATAGAGGGTAGCAGAGGGTTTATAGGTCGAGTTTTCCATGTAATGCCACATGCATGATGTTAAATGTCACGAGGCATCCCCCCACCAATTGCCGTGGCGACACCCATACGTATTCTCTTGGTATTGTTGGAGGACATCGCCCCTCTAATGTCTCCCAGGTAGGCGGGCAACCGGTCCTCTTACAGTAGCTGGCCCTCCTACATTCCGTGGTGTATGTACGTTGTTTTTGTGTACTTCCAGTGTACTTCTGTTTTTTTTGTCGCGACCTGTCCTCTCCATCCTTAATTCGTTCCTGGCGAGTTCAAAAAGAAGACCACCATGACTGCATCCCCACCCTGCTACACCACCCCGACCGTGACCGTCTGCGGCTACCTCAGGTGCCGAACTGGCTTCCGTAGCCGGCCTGACGCCCGCCACCAGCGGCTACTTCACCGGCTACTCTGATGCTATCGACCCCGCCATAGCCAACGTGTTCGCCACGGCCGCTTTCCGCTTCGGACAGTCAGATCCAGGTGTGTGACGTCATAGCCCGATCCAGGTGTGTGACACGTCATAGGCGGATCCAGATGCGTGAGGTGATAGTCCGATCCAGGTGTGCGACGTCATAGCCCGATCCAGATGTGCGGCGTCATAGGCGGATCCAGGTGTGTGAGGTAATAGTCAGATCTAGGTGTGTGACGTAGTAGCCAGACTCAGGTGTGTGACATAATAATCAGATCCAGGTACAAGACATGTCATGCCAAGGAAGGTATGCACCTGCTCCCCACACGGACAGCCGTTGTGGGTATCCTCAGTGAAGTTGTGTGCACTACGTGACATTGAGCAGCGTGCATTGGGTTTGACTGGGCCACTTCCGAGTGACGAATGACGAAGACGATAACAACCAAATTGTTGGGCGCATACGTTGTTACATAAAGACCAGAAAAATCATCCACTAATCAGCAAAAAACAAGGCCGTCCACTAATAAAAGTGGAATATCAAACGGTCCTTCACTCAAAGATGGATACCTATCGGCTTCAGTGGAGGAATATGATCATCTTTCACGCTTTGCCGGGACGAAGCAGGACGTTCATTTTGTATGCCGTCATAAGAAACAGAGTCGAATATCCGTAGGCTTTGGCAAGCGAACGTTCATAGGTTTTGTGTTATGAAGCCTCTGTGGGTTAGGCAATGATAGGCTGTGCTGTGTTAGGTAGGTTGGCTAGGTTTGGGCAGGTTACGTTAAGTTAGGCTCGATCAGGTTCGGTTTAGTTTGGATTGGTTTGGTTTGGTTTGATTTGGTTTGGTTTTTAGGGTTGCCCATTGCCTTCATTTATTTTGCGCTCCCCCCCCCCACAAAAAAAAATCGCAGAAATCAACACCCTGGGTGCCACCCGACCCCGTGTTCCCAACTGGGCGGCTTTATATTATCTTCCATCACCATTGCCTTGATACCCTGGCTCACGTCGTCTCAGGGCCTGATCAAACTGCTGGGCCCGTTCGGCAAGACGAAGAGCTTCACGCAGCTGCACCGCTTCTACTTCAACCCGACGCGGCTGTACCAGCCGACCCAGCTGGACAACCTGGTGCTCGGCCAGCTGAGCTCGTGCAGCAGAGCCGTCGACGGTCACCTGACCTCCCAGGTCAGCACAGGTCGTGTCGCGTCGCGAGCTGGTGGAGCTGGTGCTGCTTGCTGTGTGGTGCTGCTTTTTTGGTGGAGAAGTTCCCGGTCGTAGTGCCCTTGTCATGCTGAATTTTTGTTGTCGTAAATGGTCGTTGACCATTTACTGAATGGTCACGGTCGGTTCGCCAACAGACCGCGCCCACCTGTCAACAGACCACAGCCAATCTATCCTAAAGCCATGCGTCAACAGACCAGGGATCACCTGTCAGCAGACCGCTAACCATCTGGCAGCACAGCCTGACTCACCTGGCGACAGACCACACCCACATGTCAGCAGACCACGACAAACCTGTCAACATACCATGCCACACATGTCAACATACCACAGCATGCCTGTCAACAGACTACGACACGCCTGTCAACAGACCATGACACACCTGTCAACATACCAGGACACACATGTCAGCATACCACGGCATGCCTGTCAACAGACCACGGACCACCTGCCAATAGACCATGCCTCACCGTTCAACAAACCACGACACACCTGTCAACAGACCACGGTCCATCTGTCAACATCCACCTCCACATGTCAACAGATCACGGATCATCTGTCGACAGACCACGGTCCGCCTGTCAACAGACCACGGTCCGCCTGTCAACAGACCGCAGTCCGCCTGCCAACAGGCCACGGACCACCTGTCAATAGACCACGGTCCGCTTGTCAACAGATTACGGCGCACCTGTCAATACACCTCGGGCCACCTGTCAACAGACCGTGGCCCACCTGTCAACAGACCACGGCCCACCTGTCAGCAGACCACGTACCACCTGTCACCAGATTGCGGCGCACCTGTTCGAGGCCGACGCGTCGGCCCCGTCGCGACGGGGCGCCGGTCGGGCTCCACCTTGGCGCAATAAACGTGCAGCGTGGCCGCGACCACGGCCTGCCGGCCTACAACGTGTGGCGGCGCGCGTGCGGCCTGCCGCCGGCCGCCAGCTTCGCACACCTGCGCCGGCTGGTGCGCCAGCCCGGCCAGGTGGACCAGCTGCAGACGGTGTACAGGTGAGGCGACGCCGGACCCGTGGAGACGTGTGAGGTGTAAGCTTGAGTTGAGGCATAAGCAGACGGCATGAGTCCTATAGTAGGAGCGATATAATACTGTGAAATATACCAAAACGTACGTACTATAATATATATATATATATATATATATATATATATATATATATATATATATAGTACATGTTAAAATATCGGCTAAAAATTCGCTAAAATATGTCAAGTTATCAAAGGTCACCACAATATATGCCAAGATAAAACAGATCACCACTATATATTCTAACATATACCATATCATGCGTGCTATTTTGGAGGTGCTTTGTAAGGCATGGAATATCATAATAATATGGGAATACAAAATAAGAATCACTACACTAGTGAATCGGCGAGCTGAGGGCGTCGCAATGCAGATGGAGATAGAATGCAAGCAGCGGTGAAAGCAGCTTACAAAAACGCGATCGACCATTCGGAGGCGCGTTCGCTGTTCTCTTCAAATCGCTTCCGTTCACCGAGTAGCAAGTGGTAAATCGCCCGCTCGCCTAACCGCGTGCGCCTCGACAGATCGGTGGACCACGTCGACTTATACGTGGGCTGGTTGCTGGAGGCGCCGATAGATGGCGCCGTGGTCGGGCCGACCTTCGCCTGCCTGCTGACTGACCAATTCGTGCGGCTGAAGACCGGCGACCGGTTCTGGTACGAGACGGCCGACCCGCGGCTGCGCTTCACTCCCGGTGCGTGAACGGTCTGACGAGTGGGGCTTTGGCGGGGCCGGAGCGATGGTTGAGCTGGATGGTTGAGCTGGATGGTTGAGCTTGATGGCTGAGATGGACGTAGGGACGAGTAGTCCAGGGGTAGGTTGCCCGTCTCACAATCGAATGATTGTGGGTTCGAGTCTCACATGTCGCTACTTTTCGCCCGCATCCAATCGGCGTGAGATATTGCCGACGCTACATGACTCAACAGTCGACGTGTCGTAAAACCAACAACCACCGGTTGAGGTGAGTGATGGGGCCTGGGCGATGGTTGAGCTGGATGGCTGAGCTGGATGGTTGAGCTAGATGGTTGAGTTGAGTGATGCCTGAGCGATGGTTGAGCTGGATGGTTGGGTTGAGTGATGGGGCATGAGCGATGGTTGAGCTGGATGGTTGAGCTGGATGGTTGAGCTGGATGGTTGAGCTGGGTGATGGGTCCAGAGCGATGGGTTCCCTGAATGTTAATCTCTGAATGTTACTCTCTGAATCATTTCGGCTCGTGCCGCACTGGAGGGCGAGCCCTGGGTCGTGCCGACCCTAGCTGACGGGGTATGTGTATGTTGTGCCACGATACGTCCACTATGTGTGAGTGGGATCACCACCGAGGTGATGTTGCAACTTCGCGCGCCGCCAGACAGAGATGTATGTACCACCGATGCATATTTCAGCATTAAGTTTCTCAAAACCAGTCCGAGCCGCAAATGACAATGCGTCATTTGGTGCACTGTTCATTCTCAAACCAATCGGAGCTGGGGTACTTCATTTTACATTTTTGCCATTTCATGTCATACATTTTCTTCCACGCATTTAGGCATTATTTGCTACCACGTGATGCGGGTTGTCAGCCACTATTTTCACACCGAATTCGAACTGAAGTGAATGGCGAACAAAATTGATCGGACTTGGTCCAGCTGGAGCCAGCCTGACAAGACGTGACCGGACATGACGTGGCCTGACATGATGTGACCTGAGATGACGTGACCTAACATGACGTGACCTGACCTGACATTATCTGACGTAACGTGACCTGACGTGGAATGACGTGACCTGACGTGACCTGACATTACCTGACGCGATCTGGCATGACGTGGCATGACCTGACGTGACGTGACGTGACCTGAACTGACGTAACGTGATATGACGTGACGTAAATTGACGTGACCTGACCTGACCTGGCATGACGTTGCCTGACGTGACGTGACCTGACATGACGTGATCTGACGTGGCGGACCGACGTTTCCAGAGCAGCTGCAACAGCTGCGGAAAACAAACCTGGCTCGCGTGCTCTGCGACACCTCAGACAACGTGAGGGAAGTACAGCCGCGGCCGATGCTGTTGCCATCTAGCGACAACCTTCCACAACCGTGCGGCAGTGTTACGCTACCTGTCGTCGACCTGTCGTACTGGGAGGAGCCGACTCCATGACATGCACACCGGCCACATTGACAACGACAATGTGGTAATTCAATGCGAAATACTGAACGCGCTGCTATTGGTCGGTGCGGGTAGGCGTGCAGCGGTGATTGGTTGGTTTGATAGGCGGGCGGCTGCGATTGGCTGTTGCGGATAGGAGCATTAACAGTGAGATTCCCCCCCTTTCACGCGACATTTGGAACAATTTGTGCCCCAGTGCTCCGGTTATCCATTGATTTAACGATACAAACAAACTTTGGCAGCTTTGTTTGCTTAGCATGCCTGTCGTTGGTTGCGAAGGTTGACCTGAAGATTGTTGGCACTCGCTTTTAGAGCGGGACATTGTCCAGAAGTTAAACGCAGGCTGCATTTGCAACGAAGCTGTGTATAGACGAGCACCTCTCAATCTTGGACGTATGTTTGTCGCTGCCCTGCTCGACGAAACCGTAATGCTGTATCATATATCATAATCAGCGACACATGTTCCAGTCCCAAATACCAGTTACTTTGGCATCTGTGGAAAGTCAGTGCTGACATAAGCATCAGTGTGGCACTCGGCGCGTCTAAAAATGCATCAGCTGCATTCCGGGGAGTTATTTAAGGATACTGTTCGAGAGTAATGCATTAATAGGCACGAGCAAGAGACTTGATATTATTGTCACCATTGCAATAGTTCGCGACATTATCGCTATGTTGTTCATCTTGCTTGCTGGATCTTGATTGCGTGATCTTGCTTAGAGTCCCCTGGCGCTGGTTGCTATCGTGGGCGTGTCTGGATACATTAGTTGTGCTGTGAAAATGTCGTCAATTGCATCGTTACATAGTGTGGTATGATTTATAATATAGAATCGCTGAGGAAATGAACGACGTATGCGAGAGGTTTGTTCGCCATGCGTTGTGAAATTATGCGAGTCGTCTGCGAAAAAAGTCGTAGAAAAAGCGACGTGCTGTTCCCACGTGTTGTGCTAACCGTGAGAAACTTGTGTCAACAGCACAAACAATTCACTATTCAACCTGCCGACATCGTTTTCGCAAAATGAAGCGAGATTTCAGGCGCATTCCAGCTCATTCGAGGCGTACGAACTGCCAGTGTAATTATTGCCTTCCATATAAATAGCATGCAATGAATTAACTCTTCATGCAATTATTGCCTTCCGAACCTTTCAAAGTCTGCTCCATTTTTTTATCGCGTCACAGCATGCACATGCAACCAGTGCTACGTATCGCTGCAGCACCAGCTGCAGCAGACAGCTGGAACAGAAAGCCGCAGCAGACAGCTGCAACAGACAGGCGCAGCGGACAGCTGCAGCAGACAGCTGCAACAGACAGCTGATCATGCCCGTCCTCTGTGTATCTCGGTGCCGCTTCTGTCTCGAGCCCGAACTCTGGAATCCCCTCATCACCAGTGTGCAGTGACAAGTCCGAGCTCTGGCATCAAAATTTAGACCTGGATCACTACATCTAGACATAACTAACGTTTCCTCTTTACCCGCCGCTCTGCACCAGACACTGCTCTGCACCAGGTCTATTGCTGTCGGTCTTCCTCACCCAGCTTCCCGATCATGTTTTTCATTGCCAAGCTTCTTGATCATATGCTTCCTCGCCCAGCTTCCCGTTCATGTTCTTCCTCTCATAGCTTCCTGTCGATGTACCGTTCCTTCTTCACACTGCCTTTCATGAATGCCGCAGCGCGGCTTCGTCTCCTCTATACTTACCTCATACCTGCCACCGTCTTCCCATGCCATATGTTGTGCCTGATAGCTTTTCTATATCTCTCTTTCTCCGTCAGTTACTTAAATACGAACATACCACACGCACTGTCCACGTATCCCGGTGTCAAGCAGACATTACTTTCGGCTGCTTGGCACAGTCTCCACTTCACTTCACATTCTCTTCCGTATCACGTATCCCCTTCCTTCACGCATCCCTCCACCCTCATTGGCTCCCCCTGCATATTCTTGTGTTTCCCATGCCTGCACCCCTCACGAATTCCATGCATTCCTCCTGGATTCCATGCATTCCTGCATTCCTGCACCCATCGCTGGCTATCCTCGCGCATTCCTTCGCCTCCGCATACATTCCCACATTCCTGCACCCATCGTTGGCTCCCCTCGCGTTTCCTTCGCGTCACCGTACATTCCCACATTCCTGCACCCATCGTTGGCTCCCCACGCGTTTCCTTCGCGTCTCCGTACATTCCCGCATCCCCGCACCCATCGTTGGCTTCCCACGCGTTCCCTTCGCGTCTCCGTACATTCATACATTCTGCACTCCTCTCTGGCGTGTCCCTTCGCCTCCCCATGCATTCTTCCACCAGTCGCACATCTGGACGCCATTACCCCGCCGCTCAGGTGTCACTGCGCCAGAAGCCCAGGCCAACGGCGGGAATGTCGTCGCAGGGCGTCAGCTTGTTGGTCTCCGACTGGGCGACGAAGTCGTCCGGCTGGACGACGGAGATGGTGTCGACGTTGTAGCAGATCACGCGCGCCCAGCTGATGCGTCGCAGCTGCTCCAGCTGCGCGGCGCCGACGCACGGCGTGCCCGCCATTTTTCGGAGCAGATTTACGCGCCGAACTCTCCATCATACAAAGATACATCACGTACAGATACATACAGATACATGCACATACATGCATACATTATATGCAGCCTGTCGCCAGCCCAAGGTGGATCCGAAGAGGATGTGACGATCCGATGTGTGCATAGTACCCCTGCTCGTTATTTCAAACTATGCCACCTTTCTTTATCCCAAGTATTCCCTTTCACCGCTAATCCTGCCCGTCAATGGCTGGGTAACTGCTCCGTGTCTCTGCTAAGGCCACCACAGTATTTCTATGCATAATCTAATATATTTATATTTATATACACCGCATCACATTACGCCCACGCACTGCTTACACACACACTACTCGCAAACTCCCACCTCTGCATTCTTGCACGCGACATACTTCTTCCTCATGCATACCTACATACTCTGACCTTCTATGCTAGGCGTGCGACGTAGGCGCCACCGGCCGTGTCACACATACCGCACACATCACATAGTGTAATTGCCCCCCCCCATTTAATACGTGTCGCTCCATTCAACAGTGAATTAGGTTGAGGGGAAAGTAGCTGTGATTGGAAATATACCGGTTTGGAAGAAGGAAGTCATGGCAGACCGATGGCACTGACATGTTTGTTGCTCGGCGGGCCTCTTCGGTCGTCTCGAAGCTGCCTGAGCTCCGTCCGTGCGTGAGAGACTGACGGAGTGAGTGTCCCCGAGCGAGAGCGAGATCGAGCGAGAGGGTCTCAGAGCGAGCGTTTTCTCTGTGCCTTCCGGTTTTCTTCGATTCGATTTGACCCGTCTCCTCCACTCCTTTGGCCACTCACAGGGCTCCGGATTGTGTTGTTTTTCTTGATTCGTGGGAGTGCATTTTTGTATTCCCTTTAGGCCGTGTATGTTGTGAAATCGCCTCTGGCCGTCAGGACGGTATGCCGGGGTCTATAACTTTCACCGGGCCAACGACCTCACAACTGGATGGGGACCCAACCTTCTGTTTTGGCCCACATGCGAGGCTGATGGTGTTTTTTTATGCCGCCTTTGAACGCGACACGTACTGCGGGTCGGGTTCGGCGGTATTTCAATTCCACATGAGAGGAGAGGGAGAAGGTGGCCGGGATCTGGTCGGACGTCTTGTTGCCTGGTCGGATGGGAAAATATTGAAAGCTTTGTACCGAAAGAATTTAAGGTTCTACTTGTCCAAGTCCAAGTCCAAGTCCAAGTCCAAGTCCAAGTCCAAGCCGATAGAGGCCGCCGGTCGCCGCTCCCGGCTAGCCGTCCGATAGCGCCGATAGACGGCCGCCGGTCGCTGCCGCTCCCGGCTGCCGTCTATCGCTCGCTGGCCGCAGCCCGAGCACCCCCGGCACCCGGCACCCGGCACCCGGGCCGTCCCTCGCCGATAGACGGCCGCCGGTCGCTGCCGCTCCCGGCTGCCGTCTATCGCTCGCTGGCCGCAGCCCGAGCACCCCGGGCACCCGGCACCCGGGCCGTCCGGCGCTCGCCGATAGACGGCCGCCGGTCGCTGCCGCTCCCGGCTGCCGTCTATCGCTCGCTGGCCGCGGCCCGAGCACCCCGGGCACCCGGCACCCGGGCCGTCCGGCGCTCGCCGATAGACGGCCGCCGGTCGCTGTCCGCTCCCGGCTGCCGTCTATCGCTCGCTGGCCGCGGCCCGAGCACCCCGGGCACCCGGCACCCGGGCCGTCCGGCGCTCGCCGATAGACGGCCGCCGGTCGCTGCCGCTCCCGGCTGCCGTCTATCGCTCGCTGGCCGCGGCCCGAGCACCCCGGGCACCCGGCACCCGGGCCGTCCGGCGCTCGCCGATAGACGGCCGCCGGTCGCTGCCGCTCCCGGCTGCCGTCTATCGCTCGCTGGCCGCAGCCCGAGCACCCCGGGCACCCGGCACCCGGGCCGTCCGGCGCTCGCCGATAGACGGCCGCCGGTCGCTGCCGCTCCCGGCTGCCGTCTATCGCTCGCTGGCCGCCGGCACCCGAGCACCCGGAGCACCCGGCACCGGCACCCGGGCCGTCCGGCGCTCGCCGATAGACGGCCGCCGGTCGCTGCCGCTCCCGGCTGCCGTCTATCGCTCGCTGGCCGCAGGCCCGAGCACCCCGGGCACCCGGCACCGGCACCGGGCCGTCCGGCGCTCGCCGATAGACGGCCGCCGGTCGCTGCCGCTCCCGGCTGCCGTCTATCGCTCGCTGGCCGCGGCCCGAGCACCCCGGGCACCCGGCACGCCGGCGCTCGCCGATAGACGGCCGCCGGTCGCTGCGCTCCCGGCTGCCGTCTATCGCTCGCTGGCCGCGGCCCGAGCAGATAGACGGCGTCTGGGAGGAGCGATAGATGGCCGGGTGCAGCCGCCCGGGCCGGCCAGCGAGTGATAGATGGCGTCGGGCAAGCGATAGACGGCGTCGGGAGGGCCGGCGGCCAAGGGGTGTTGTCTGTCTATAGACGGCGCGGGAGCAAGCCTCTTGATCAAGCCTCTTGACTTTTTTACCTCATGTTTGTTTTGCGTTTGGTGGTGCATTTGATCTCGCTATTGGATTTTTTGTCCATGGCTGCTGTGCGTTGTCAGCCATTTGTCATACTTTGCAGTCTTGATGTTTAGTAACATTCCTTGGTTTGCCTCCAGCATTTCCAATTTGGAACTGGTGTTTGTATGATGATGGAAAGTTATTGATGATCTATAGGTGATGGTAGAATCTGGATATTTAATTCTGCTACCATATTACCACATCTTTCCACTCAGAAACCTTAAAAAGAATGCTAATGATCTCTGAACCTCTCAAATGCAGTGCCACAGCACTGATTGAGACACTGTTTTTACTGGTGCTTCACATCCCACAAACCCAGTCAGGAGCACAGTGTGAAAATCTCAATTGCAGCTTATTGTAGGACATCATGTCTTAATTGTGGTGGAGTGGGGTGTCATATGCCTGATCTGTGCTAAATGGGCGAGCATTCCTATCTCAATGGGGATATGTGTGATATTTGTCTGATTGCTTTGTGATTGAGTGGCACCATAAGTGGTTTGATTATGTGATTGTGTTTCATGTCAGATGTTGGCAGCTGGAGGTATGCTCATTTTGATGGTGATATGGAATGTGTTGCCAGCAGGCACATGGGAAGCTCCCCTCCATTGGCCAGCCATGCTGGTCTACCTGGCTGTGATATGGGGCCAGCCTTGTCATGACCTTGACTGGGGCTAGGTCCAGAGTTGGGATTCTGTGTGCACCAAATGCACACCTGTCCGCACAATTCAGAGTGTCTGGTCTGCCAGCCCAAATACAATGACCTGTATCCATTTGTAGAATGTGGAGAATATTTGGCAACAAGGTCTAATCATATTTTGTGCTTTCAGCATCTGCTGCATGGGCCTGCAAGTGGTGCCAACTGGTTGGCCGAGATTAGCTGCTGCCCGACAACCACCTCTCCGACCGCAGTGGGACAGCAGGTGGTGGTGGGACAGCGGTGTCATTTTGTGCACAACTGAAGAGAGGGCTCACAAAGATTAATTATAGGCTGTGACAGGCCACTTCACGACAAAAGTATACTGGCATGTCGTTGGCATGCGCTATTATAACACTTGATGTTCTTAATGTGCTGCGACTGCCTCGACACAGGCCTAGCACATGTTCGAAGCACGTCGTTCCAGCTGCAGGATCAATGATGGCCTTGTGTTGCACACATTTGATGGTTTTGTGTATAGGCGTCTTTCCTGGAAAGCATTGAAGCTGGCGTGAAGGTGGTAAGAGTCGTCCGATTTTCCTTTCTCTGAGATTATTGTAAGTTGGTGCAAATAAGCACTCGTAAGAACCAAATGAATATTGTATCCAGATAGCTGTTGGGAGACTTTTCGACCAATTCGCAGCTTGATCCCAGGGTTTATGCAACAGAGGAGGGCGAGGCCTCTCACCGAACATTTGATTACTTGATTTGATTTGATTCTTCGCTCAGTGTTATTGTCTGCCTTGGAATCGTCGATCCAGAACAGGGATGAGGGCAGTGAAGGATATGCACGAACAGCTCAAGGCATTTCTGTCCAGGGGACACCTTTCGCTAAACATTCCGACGGCGGGATGGCGTGATGGTGGCGTTTGGCCGATTGGAGTTGGTACGGATGAACCTTTGCGATGCGGCACTTTTCTCGGTTATATGAAAATTTTCGTTCACCGATCTGGACCTGGCACGGGATCACACAGTGCACGCCCGCCTCTGGATCCGCCAGTTAAATATGCATGTGCACTGATGTGTTCTGTTTGCGTCTGTTACCTTTGTGTCTGTAAATGCTTGTAACTTGTGGAATACATTTGGTGAAGAGGAGTGCATTTTTTTTCTGCGTCTGCTACACTGGTTGCATTTGGTTGGAGGCCGAGCAACGTTCTCCTCTTTAGGAAAATTGAATTTCGCTCTTCTCGTCGTCCCGAGGTAAGTAAGGCGTTTTGCGAGAATGAGCGATGGAAGCATATCACAATCAACTGATACAAATCTGGGTTAAATCTGGTGTTGAAAGACTTGCCTGTGCTACCCGAGGAAATGTCTGTTAGTGTGGTGAGGTGAGCTGGAATACACTATCAATTTTCAACTTTAACACTCGGGAGTCATCAGCATTGTGAGGGTCATAATTCAACGGATACAATCTTCTCCAAATGTATGCAAGACAAAACACCTGGAGGTTGTAGCACCATCTGCATGAGATATACAAGGTGGCACTGCAATTATCAGCTTAGTGAATTGACAATACGTGGTGGCAGGGGTGAAACTTTATATGACATTGTGAGGGCACTTGCATGACCCCACCCCCCCCCCTCCCCCATGTGGCCTTTGCACCTCTAAATAATATAAACTTATAACATGAGATACTAGTGGTATGCCCCCAATCCACTTGTGCCCGCTTATTGCTTTCATGTGCTGCGCCCTCTCTCTCGACGAAATTATGTTCCGATGACTAGGCCCATGGGTGGCAACATTTATTTTTGCAACAGTCTCAATGTACAATGATGGAACATGTACGAATCGAGTATCGGCACTCGTACCCTTCTGATCAGGCTTCTGGTGCATATTAAATGAATTTGCATCGCCATGAAGGTTCTCTTCTACCATTGCTGAGTTCTGCCTAACTTCTTCCATATAATTGTTCATCTGTGTTCCATTTCGAAGTTCTATTTTTCAACGTTTTTCATTTGTTTCTACCCACTTGTATGACAACGGGGCACATCTCCATCTAATTGCATCCAGCCAGGGCCTCGGATAACATGTTAACTACTGGGGCAAATGCCCCAGTAGTGAACGGAATTTCCCCAGTAGTGATTGGATTTTGCCCCACTTCCAAAACCCTGGAAATGACTCAATATAATCATCTTATATTGTATTGTTCGGTTTAGCTATGTTTATTGCATGGTAGGTAATCTTATTTTATCTCACTCACTTCAAATTACACACACGGAGGTTCGTTAGTTCGCACTTAACAGACATATTTATATATATTAACAGAGCTTTTGTAGAAGCGCTCGGTAGCTGCAAGGTTATGTGTAGCTACTTAAATCGGTCGCGTATATGCGCCCGATACGCGTGCAATTCTTCGCAACGGAGGATCAATCGGCGCATTCGTCACGAGATAGCGTAGTCAGCTGACGCCGTTTGAGTAAAAAATTTTCAACTTGCATAACCTAGTGATTGAAGAGCTTTGCATGAACCTCAACCTGTAGTTCGCCGAGTGTTGCGTTACATACCTACATGTTGGAAAAGCACACAAAAACGTTGTGAAATGGACATTAGGAAATTTTTCCAACCACACAAGGTATGTTAAGGTTTGGTCATTGGATGTTTGTGAAATTGATTAGCGCAAACTTGCTGAGCTTTTCTCAGGGGCGTACCTACCTAGAATTTTGCGAGCATACCCCATTTTCCAATATGGACATTGTCTTGGGCTGGGGCAAAGTGGGGGCATATTTCAGATAAATTTTGATTCAGAGGGGCATTGCCGTTGCTTTTGATCATACAATTGTGGGTATTTACTGCGGCGTTTGGCCGTTTGCCCCTCCCCCATACTGGCGGCCGACTGCCAGCGCGTGCCTGGATTCTGCGCCGCTTACCAAAGGTATTATCGTGACTATTGCATTTAATTGTATACCATATTGTATTGTATACCACTCCCGGACATCGAATAACTATATTGACTGTCTTGATTGCCACTATTGACCATATGTTTAATAATATTGGGATATTGATATTATCTTCATTTCTATTGAAAGATGGTGTCATTCAATGCCATTCTTATCTAGGACTTGGATTTTGAAGTTACTTGTTAATTACTTCTATAGGTATTTGTTTGCTAGAAATTTCGACCTTTGTTGTTTCGGTGGTAGGGAGCTTGTAATTTCTGTCGGCGAATCAAGCGTCATGGAACTGGGACGAGACACGATCGGATTACCCGAAATCAGTTTTTTTTTTCAATAGCAGTATTTGCATCGCATATCCACATGTCCTATTTTCCAGAAACGACCCTCGTCCGAACCAAACACCAACCCTCCTCATCCGGCTGATCCTGACCAAGAAGTTGCGGATCAGCACAGCCGGTGGCCAAGAAGACCTGCATCAGGTTACTTCATATGTTTTATCACTGAGCATATCTTGTTTGGGATAAAATGTTTGACCAATTTCCGTATATTTGTCTATTAATTATTTGTCCTCATCAATAATTTCATACAGGGGCATTCGCAACTTCGGATTTTATCGTGTCGACCGAGCAAATACCTATCCAGAAGACGAATTTCTATGCATGTATCTCTCCTTAACCCATCTTTCCGTGTTTTTTTTATGTCTTTGGCACGGTACCATCTCACCTGGCCAGCCCGACAACTCATCCTACTGGTCAACCTACTCCTTCGCCTCAACCAGTCGCCGAGGAAGCCAGTCCCAACGCCAGTCCTAGTCAGAGTCCTACGCCAGTCCCCAGCGTCAGTGCTAGCCAGGACCCCGTCAACTGGTACAAAGGTGCGAAATTGGATGCACGCTGGCTGACAAACAAATTCGAAAACTTCCGTTTAGAGAACAGACAGAAAGGTGGACAGGGCAGGAAAAGAGCTGTCTTGGTATGCACCACCTGCGAGCGTCATCACACTGAAGCGGCTAAGGTGTCTCAGAATGGGCGCGTCCACATGGCCACCGGTGTGCGAGCCGATTCAAAGGAACGGCTGAGACAAGCAGTAGACCACATGGGATCACGAGCTCACGCCGCTGCTGTCGAAGTCGAGAATTTCCAACGTCAGTGGGAAACCAAAAGCGGGAAACACCCGTGGGTGTCCGTCTTAAAGAAGACCGAGCCTGGCGTGACCAAGGTGCTGGTAGAGCTGGCCACTACAGTCTACAACGACAGCCTACTTGAGACGCCCTCTGCATGGTCCTGGCCTGCCCGGTCACTGGCGACCGTCCGCGAGCGCCAGGTTTGGACGGCTCTGAGTGAAGGCGGCTGGGACGTGAACCTGGTTCCTACGGAGCCAGCTGCAGAAGCCCTCCACTACCGCGACCCTGACGTCTATCGTGAGATGCTGGGCATCGTCGCTGAACTAGAGAGGAGGAAACTGAGTGAGAAGATTGCTGCTGGGCTGGTGTACAGCATACAGATCGACGGCAGTATGGACCGGCAGCAACTGGACAATAAGTTTGTCACGGTTCGTGTGATAGATGATGACTGCCAGCTCCAATCCTTCCTGGCAGGCGTGGTAGAGCCGAAGGAAGGCGGAGCACAAGGTCTCCTGGACTCGGTGAAGCAGATTATGCAGGAGCTGAGTCTGCCGTCTGAGACGATGGTGGGAGTCACCACCGATGGGGAGAGTGCCAATACGGGTCGGCAGTCAGGCCTGTGGAGGCGCCTCAACGATCTGTTAGGTCGACAGATTATTACGATCTGGTGCGTGTGTCACCGGAGTGACCTCGCTCTGGAGAGCGTGGAGAAAACGGTCCCTGAGATCCAGCACTGGAAGTCTGACCTCCGCGCTGTCAGCAGCCACTTCCGGACGTCCAAGATACGGACGAAGAAGCTCCGTGACAGCGGTGGCGTGGTGGCGTTTCCTCCAGTGTTTGAAGTGAGGTTCGCGGAACATCTGCTGTCCTCGATCAACGCCACTCTGTCCAACCTGGCTGCGTGCAGGGAAGTGTAGGAGAGTGTGGCGGTGTCAGGAAGTCGGACGGAAAAGGCCGAGGCGAAGGGGTTTCTGCGAAAGTGGACAGCCGGCGGACAGACTGTCCGTCTGACAGCTCTTATGGCTGACATCTGTGGGATCTTCTGTCACCTACAGAAGACATTCCAGATGGGTGACCTGGTACTGCCCGAGGTTCTGGCGGCACGAGATGCGGCGGTCATGCAGCTGAAGCTGATGGAAACCAAGCCTCTACCAGGTGGCCAAGAGGAGAAGTTGGGAGACGTCCAGGAGGAGGGTGGAGCTCGGTGTCACAACAGCAATGTGACCACGAAGCGCAACTTTGGTGCCGTCAGGCTGGAAGTCGTCGGCTCTGCCATCAACTTCCTGACAGACAGGCTCAACGTGGAGCAAGAGGACGTGGTGCGTGTCATGTCACAGCTGCTGGAAGCGCCTTCAGTGGCTGCGTTTGTAGCTGCTGGCCGAGATCTGACCTCTGGACTGTTCGGCCCGGAGAGTGTGTCGCGACTTGTGACTGACGTCTGCGATGACTGGGGAAAGATGACTGAGGCACGAGCACAGCACACTGATGCGAAGAACAAGCTAGTGGCGATGACGAGATGCTCCTCTGGGGTGTGCAAGAAGTTTCTGTCGTCATTGCTGTGCGTCGCGCCCCACAGGATGGGTACCGAGCGGGCAGTTTCCCACTACAACGCTATCCGCAGCAGCCACCGCCTCGGTATGCAGCTGACCACGGCCAACGACCGACTCATGATCAGTGTCAACGGCGTAGGCACGGCCAGCTATGACCCGCGGCCTGCCGTGGCAGCCTTCTTAATGGCGAAGCAGCGCCGGAACAAGCACCCCGATCAAGCTATTTATAAGCAACGGGAGTTCATCAGGAAGTTCTATAGGCCTGCCGGGGCGCTGTAGAGGAGACAGAGTCCCAGTCATGCGAGACCGAGTAGGTGTAACGTGTGACTTGCGAGTCGAAAACGATACTCTAGCGGCCCCGTGGCCGACGCCCGGACACTTGAGCCACTCAAACAGCGGGAGCGGGGAATGGGGAAGGGATGGGGGGGGGGGTACGGTATTCGCCTCAGCGTGGCGGTCTAGAAAAGCTGCGATGTTTTTCGAGCGAGCCTGTGGGACAAGTGTTGCTTGAGCGCGGCGAAGGCGATTGACGAGGGTAGAGTGGCATGTGTTCCCACGGGGAAACCATTGCAGGGGAGTCGGGCGGGGCCGGCGGCGTGCCCGTGTCGCCGACACGGGCGATGGTTTCTCTGCCGCCAGAAGCAGTGTCAGCTGTTGTTCGACATGCCATGTGTCGGCGAGGACCTGGAACTATGTAGGTGTGGGTGGCTGGCCTGGTATGGACTGAGTGGAGCGGAGTGTTATGGTGCTTGTGGTGGTGTGATAGCGAGTCAAGAAGTCACATATGGATTTGTTGTCTGCGTGTTAACACTGGCGCATATCTCAGGTTTGTACATCGGCTGTGTCCAGAACAGAGTCTGCGAGCGAGCTACGATTGCGTGTATCGGTGTATGTTGTGTTAACATATACATATAATCAATATACCTATGACGTGACACTAAACCATCTATTTTGTTATGACTGACTGGACCGTACCTATTTATTGATTTTCTTTTATGAAAATCTAACTAATCGATTGGTTAATACCTACATCATTCAAAAACAATGAAATCACACATTTTTGTATCAATGCCTTCCACTATTGTTTGCCAATGGGAAGCCTTATTATGAATTGCCCCAGCAGTCAAAATTCCTTAGCCGAGGCCCTGCATCCAGCTACCTAACAGATCCAGCGGGGCCCTAGGGGACGGCCACCCTCCTCCTCCCCTTGGGAACCCGATGAAGGTCTCCGACATAGATGGTTGCTTGTTCAGGTAGTAAAGGCTCTAAACAAAGAAACATAATAATGCATCATTTCCTTTTTATTTCCCATGCATTATTCCCCCTTCGGCAAAGGCACGATCTTTCCGTCAAGGTTGAATGCTCCTTCACCCCTCCATCCTCAACATATTTTTCAGCCGGAGACGCTTCTCCGAATAGAGAACGTCCTCGGCATGTGGGAAGCTCGATTGCACCCATCCTTCCCCTCAGAGGCGTAGGAACGTCTCAAAAAGTGGAGGGGGGGAATCCATTTTGAAGTTCATTCTTTCCATGCATTGCCATAACATTAATGTTAAACTTTCATAGAAAGTGGAGGGTCATGGCCCCTTGCCCCCTGTTCCTACACCCATTCCTCCCATTTCCCACACTCAACGAACTTTTACCCCAAGGTGCTTCTTCGGATGGAAAAGGCGCCCCCTAAAAAATAAGCCCGCACCCCCGTAACGAAATCCAGATCCGTCAGTGAAACATACCACCATGTGTGCCTACCATGACCCTGTCGGTTCCCTATATTGGTTCAGATAATGTCGAACCTGAAGTATTTTATAGTAAGCATAGATGGGGCTAGCGCGACGCTGACAGGCGTTCGACACTTCCTTCAGGACCCACAAAACATGAATATTCGTTAATTTATTGATATATTGAAAACAGGATTATAATTATCTAGTATGAGAATCTAAAATTTACCCAAAAATTCGGTCGTCATAATTCATATCAGGCAAGTATTGTTCTTATTTATTTCCTGGAACGAAAACTCTATTCATATTGAAGGTATAGAGATGACAGGTTCATGCCATTCGCGCAGTTCGGTTGTATTCTACAGCAATATATATATTATGATAATATCAGTTTAGCAAATATATATGTGCTGAACTGTCAAAATAATACAACAAAAACATATCATTACAGGCCGCTACGCGAATCGTCATTTCATTTTGACACACATTTCCACCACTAGGCAGCACAGCTGAGGCAGGGGGTGCGCTCCAGCATTGTAGTCCAATAAAAAAGGAGACGCTGCAGCCGACCAATAAGCGTTTGACGACCTCCGTCGGTCAAAACAAACACATTTTGTCTTTAGTGCGGCGAAACCGGTGACATCCACACAAATACCAATTGTTTTCCCCTATCAGCGGTGACATTGTGATAAAGTAGTATTTAAGATCAAGATTAAAGTAGCAAGAATGCCTTTGTAGAAAATTAGCACGAAAAAATGGAATAATATATGGATAATACCTTCCACAAGTTTTGTCCTACGGCCTTTACTATTGCCACGATCGGTGGAGGTCGTCAAACGCTGATTGGTCGACTCAAGTTTATAGAATTGATGTGCTCTCAAGCGTCTCCCTTTTGGGAAGCGGAGCGTTCTACCTGGTGTTCTATAGCCTTGAGCTAAGGCATATTTATTAAGTGCTTGCGAAAACGTCGGCGAGACTGACCGTAACGTCATACATAGTGAGCGCACTAGCGCCCTCAGCGGGGAATGCGCGGGTTTTATCCAGTTTGTAGTACGACTCGCCCTGAGCTCTGCAGCCAAGATATCTAGGGGCAGATGTGAGTACTAACGGGTGGAGGGATAAAGGCATTGTCAAGTATTTTAAGAGGTGGGTGGAGCAAATTGTGCTGATATTGGTGCAGTTATTTAAGTGACGTTCGCAATATTGGGCTGTTCCTCTGAATTTCTCGAGTTTCACGTCGCTCTTGGATTATCTCTTGGCCGATCAAGGGCAGCGTGAATTTATATACTTTAGTTTACAGGTGCTATTTTCAGGGTTCCGATAGAAGTCAGCCATAAGGAAGTTACCTAAAATATTTTTGCTTGAACTAAGACCAGGGTGGGAATTAAGGCACTTCTTAAGAGATTCTATCTCTGAAAACATTTTTGCACTCCGGGTTCATACTGGATAGGATGGGCTTTACATGTACTCCGACACAAATGTGGGAACAAAGATATCAATAAAAACAAACAGAACGACACCCAAAAAAACGTTGGTTATTCCACTTACGGTCACCACTCAAACTAATCACTTTTTGTAGCAGTCAGCAGCCGGACCACATCTTCACACACTCCATCAATCTCAACCACCGGAATTGCCGACAACAACGCGCCAACAGCAACTTGCAGGATGATGTGCATGCACACTTAGAACACTTCTCCGGCTCTGGAGCCGCGTCTCGGAATACTTGCGTTCCTCCCACCCTATAGTGGGAAACTTGGAGTTTTAAGAGACGTTCTCCGGAGTCCCGGAGGCCACCGATCAGAATTGGCTGTGTTAGCATTTTCTGTTCTGAAATCTGTCTGTGAACCAATCAATGGTATTTTGTATATGACATCATAACTATTAGAAACTTTGAACACATGGTTAAGTGTCCACACAAGTTAACAGTAAACACAAGACCTTGACTGATTCTTTGCTTTGATCACATCCAACTGTGGCGTGTGCGGTAGCGCAGCTGCGTTCGTATTACGTGGGAAATTGGCTGCGTAGGTAGTTATGCGCTCTGAGCTGAGGGTGAAGTGTGAAGTATTTTTGTTTGTTTTTCATATGGCTAGCCTTGTACTGAGACCAACAGTGAAAGGAAAACGCATTTCTCCTGTGAGTTATAAGAAACGAAACAGTGCTGATTATTACGGGTCACTGCCGGGCGGCGCCATCCATTGTTCACTTCTTTGTTTGTATGTTTTGGCATTTGATTTGACCCAAAATGAGAATGATATTACTTATGCATATTATGTAGGTACTGATTTAGGTTTTTCCGGTCGGTTACTGGTAAACAGATTCCATGCATAAAAAAATAATGTCCATGAAAATGTACTCCGGAAGAAATCGGTATGCACTCCGACTCCAAACCCGAAAAGTAAGTTTCCCACTCTGGCTAAGACTGGCAGCCACCAGCAGAGTATGATGTCAAAATTTACCATGGAATTAGTGTAGTTTAAAATGTTTTTGATGTCTCAGACTCAAATTTCAGCCAATGGTATACTTATGAGTGTACCTCTATCACTTGAGATTCATAATTTAGGAAGAGCTATATTTGGGATAGAGATAAAATACCTATGCCATAACTGGCATTGTATGCCATTTCACTTTATAGGTAATCCCTTTACCTGAAATTGAGTTGCAAAATGTTGGTGTATCAAAATCCCTTATCGAGAGCATGAGCATGATACTTATGAACGAGATACTGTTAGAAAGGAGACACAAAGACTTCATAAGCATGCATCATGATGAAGGATGTCAATATTTCTTGGAGAAGGATGTCGATTGAGTGTTCAAAAAGTGGTATATTCCACCCTATTTCACAAATAATTTATACACTGGCCGTAACGATCGCACGATGGGTCCATACTACTGACAGTAGCGACAGCATGCACAGTCTGTACCAGCATACGTAGCGAGCGTACGTATGAACGGTCTCTACCTACAGTTTGGCAGTGGAACTTGCATACTTTCTGTATGTACAGGCAGTGCCGGCTGAGGTGGAGTGGAGGCCGATTGTGACCTCATTTGACCCTGAAGACCTAGGGTCATGAAATGTATACTGCAGCGAGTTCAATACAGCTGTAATTCCTCCAAATTTTGTGCTTCTAGTTTCTGATCTTAGGTCCCCAAACTCCCCCCGGTGAACGTTATGTGAGAGGCATGTTGACGAGGTATCTTCTGCACTTCCTACGGTTGCATTGCTTGCACTCAAAATGTAACTGAATGTGGTGCCTACAGAACCGGGCCGTTGAAATAAACAACTTGAACTGGATATGGATGCAATGTTTCCTTCCAGAGACAAAGTTCCACGATGACAATTCCAAATACTCCAATTGTACATTCATTGCATGAGTGGGCTTTAATTAAGTATTTCCCTCTTTACTTTCATGGGCAAATTATATCACGCAACTCATATGATAGTGTAAAGTAATCTAAAGTGCAACATTAACCAATGGCCCTGACCGCTAACGATTGTGATCAGTTAAAACAGTGATGGTGCCGAGATTCGAACCCTGCGACCACCTGCACGGAAAGTGGACGCCTTAACCAACTACACCAATCGTCAGCGTAGCCTGGGTCGGGTACGTGATGTAGAGCATGCTGACTGAGGAGATGTTCATTTCCTTGACGATCTCCGATGGAGTGTCTCATGTTCTTTACACACCACCTAATTTATAACTGTGCTGCTAATATCTTGTTCCATAACAGGTACAGTCAAGTCTTGTGATTGTGTGAAAACATGTTTTGTCTCACTGAAATATATTAAACACAGTCTTTTATTTCTGTGTGTTCCTCAAACCAAACAGCAGTGTTTGGAATACTTCATGTGTATCTGCACATGCTAAAACAAGTGTGCTGAATTTCAAACATGGACTTAGTTACCATTTTAAGCCTGCAATGTTGCATTTGGCAAGGCAGATAGTGATTATCATTTGGGAAGGGGCACATTTCCTTGGAGGGGTGTCTTCAGCAGCAAAATTTGCTAAGTAGGTGAGGGGTACACTAGAGCATACAGGAGGGGGAATTTTGGGGTAAATTTGTCTTAAAGGGTGTTGTTATGATTTGGGGGATTTTTTCTTCAGAATACCATGTTTATGAAGGTGACGAAGTTGATGTGACCACTTATTTTCTCTGCCAAGAAATAAAAATAAAAAATTCCAGAAAAAAATGCCAACTTAGAAACCTAAACTAAACACAAAGTTGGCCTTTTTCTTCAAAATCAGCTTAGGTTATGGTGGGCTGGGTTAGGTTTCTTTTTTAATTTTGAGAATTTTCAGAAAATAAATTACTTGAAATTTTTATAATTTTATTTTTGTGATATTTTCTCCAAAGGTAGGTTAGGCTAGGTTAGGTTGTATGTTCCTTTTTTAAAACATTTCTTTTTATGCTATGTTACCCAACACGAAGCCCCTTTTTGGCATTGTTTTGCTCACAACCTGAAAAGTAAGCATTTGCACAGAAAATAATTGGTCCCATCATCTTAGTCACCTTCATTAACATTGTATTCCAAAGATAAATAATTACAAAAAAGACATTTTAAGACATTTGCCCACTTTTGTCCCAAAAGGGTGCATTTTTATCTGAGAGATGTGTTTGTGGCTAACAAATCTGTTGAGCAAAGGGTGGGGAGGATGTACCCCGGCCTTTCTGAATGGGTACTTTCCTGGGGTGGGGGTGGTGGTGCACCATCTTTCCATAAGGGGGAGGGGATCAGCTCATTGCTTCCAGCAAACTGAGCTTGAGCTAAGACTGGCAGCCAGCCGGTGACACCTGATGCCACAAGCCACAAGACAGGTCACAGCCATGTCATTCATCTGCTGTCCTCAGCATCCTGCATGGTTCAAATAGTGGGGAAAAATGGAGGATGCCTTTGCCTAACACTTGTTCAAGCCAGCAAAACAGTGTACACCAAGTGGGAAGGAGAGAACAGAACACCTTCCAGCCTGTATCGTGGCTCCTCTCTCACCTGGCTCTCTCACCTGGTTGGCTCCCCATATACTCAAGCATCACTCACCCACAGATGAGTTCCATGCCCGATCGAGGGGAGCCCGTATCTGCAGGTACAACAGTCCCCTAGGTTAAATAAAAATATGGTTATAGGATAGACAGGGCAAGACACAGGAACTTGTAAAGTGTACCTTCAGCAGAATTTGTATGCTTAGAGTAGCCACTACATCTGCTAATATTTTGTTGTCAGTCAAGATTTCTGAAATAGAGAATATAGAGATTGAATATAGAGATTGAATACAGAGATTGAATATAGAGATATATAGGGATCTTTATATTCTGAATATAGAGAAGTAAAGCTACTCTTCAAGCTTGATTAGTATATTATCATGGTTAATCTATTCACTATATTCATACAACAATGTGCAGAGATTTGAGTGCATTGCAGCTTTAAATGCACCCAAGTCCGTTAATGCCAATACATCATCAGGCAATGAGTTCCAGGTGGCACAGCATCTGAGGCTAAAAAAATATCTTCCTACAGATGGGCAGTTGAGCCCTTCTCCATTGTGTCAGAGGCTTTGTGGGGCATTGTTCATGAATATACCAGGGGTGGATACAGGGGGGGGGCAAGTGCTTCCTCTCATGGAAAGGTGGTGCCCATCCGGCAGGGATAGGCACTTCCTTGAGTGCTCCTGTTCACTCTCCTCCCCCATTAAACATATTTTTCAGCAGAAGTTGCTCCTTTTAGATTCATTTTAGAGAAGAGGATGCCATTTTGAGATGAAAAGGTGCTATAGTACAACCCCTCCCCCTCCCCCACTGAACAAATTTGTTCAGGCAAAGACACTCTTCCAAGGAAATATGCCCCACATAATCAATCCTCGATTCATGCCTGAAATATATAAGACGTTCAATTTGGTTGTTTGTTTCAATGACAAGCATTTAAGATAATCGTTTGCCTGTAAGGCTCTGCAGGTAAGTTATGACAGGAAAGCTAGGTCCATTGGTGATGCGGAGCCAACAAGGTCAGCATAGGGTCAACCAAACTCCCACCCCCTGTAATACAGCAGCAATGTGTAATGACCCATGCCAGGGGCTGTCCCCTTCCCCTAATCAGGGATGGATACATGGTTTTCCCCAGAAGACACCCCTTCATGAATGGTTGGCTATTGGTTGTATGACACATCGACTGTTGAGTCATATAGCGTCGCCAATCTCTCACGCCGATTGGTCGCGGGCGAAGAGTAGCGACAGGTGAGATTCGAACCCACAATCTTTCGATTGCGAGACGAGCATCTTACCCCTAGACCACTCGTCCCCACCCCTTCATGGATATTTGCAGTGGTGCCCCATGGGGAAAATAGTGCCCCTCTAGATGAATGCGTCAATGATATTACTAGATCTGCCTCTGCCTGCACCAGGGAATTTCCACTGGATGGCCTGTTCCAAGTGTTGCCAGAGTGACAAGTACATATTAAACCATCATCGTCACTATTTATATTAAGCTGTCATCCTCACTATTAGGTCAGTTAGGGTCCACCTTCTTGAATAAAAAAGCTAGAAATAAAATAAATATATCAGTTGTCTAATGCACTTTCTGTATCTGCTAGCTAGACATCTGGTGTTTGTAATCCTGCACAACCACATTTTCATGTTCGGAATTTGTCACACCACTACAAAGTAATTATCTGTTTTAAAGTTGCTCTTTGCAACTGTTTAGAGGATTTTCATAGAAAGGAACTGTTTGAAAACGGACAGCTTGTTCATTTTTGCATTTGGTAAACATCATACAATTATTGGTTTGGCCACACAGAAGCTATTTGTAAAACCAAGTAAAGCTATTTGTTGCATGATGTCCTAAGTGTTCAACCCCCCCCCTTCCCCTTGGTAGGTACCTAGCCACTACATCTGCTAATAGGCAGATAGTTGTCACACAATATTTTTAATACAAGTTCATACAAATGGAATACAAAGAAGTACAATTGCACTTTCAAGTTTCATTAGTATGCTATCATGGTTAATTTATTCATTATATTCATGCAGCACTGTGCATATATTTTGGTGCAGTGCAGCTTTAGATGCAGGCAGGTCTGTAAAGGCATGGCCAGGTAATGCATTCCATGTGGCAGATAGCACCTGAGCCTATTCAATATGTTCCTACAATCCACTGATGCACATCGGTGAGCCAATTTCAGCGAATGTCCACCTGTGTTTGTCAATGGTGCCAGCACAAACATGATGGGGATCTGGATGGCAGAATGGCCATGAAAAGTCTTCCAACATTTGATAATGTCTACTGGAATCAGTCTACCTTTAACAGAGTACAAATCTAGCTTTTACAATTTGGCACCATGATCCAGGCCTTCCATCCCCTTTATGTTCTGTATCCACAATCTCTGTACTGAGTCTAATTGTCTTAAATCACCTATTTATCCTGTATTCCAAATACTTGAGAAAACTCAAAGAGACGTCTGGCATGAGTAGTGTACAGTGTTTTCATAAATTCAGGAGAAACAAAGTGGAACTTGGGAAGTTATTTGTGAGACTTACAGCTTTTTGTAAAAATATGAGCAATGTGTTGATGGAAATTCAAGTTTCTATCTACCGTGATGCCTAAATCAGTATGCATATCCACAAATTCTACCTGAATTCCATCTAGGTAATAATGTTCATAAGGACCAATATTATTCCAGTCATGCAAGCCATGGTGGGCTTTAAGAACTGCACATTTGTTGGAGTTAAATGCTACTCCCCATGACTGTAGTATTAACGAGTGTATCCACATCTTCTTGGCCCTGTTAAATACCAGCCGGTATGTCTGTGACAGATTTGTGCTTCAGCTTGATGTGTATCTTTAGGTCATCTGCAAACACCTTGAACTAGGAGTATATATCATGAGATACATAATTCACAAATCAAGGATAACAGATGTCCCAGTACAGAGCCCTGCGGAACTCCACTCAGGACGTCCTTTGGCTTGCTGGAGAGCCAGAGACAACCACTTTCACTTCCCTCCCACATATACAATTTGGGATTCAGATGAGGGTTATCTCTGGAATTCCCAGAGCTCTCAGTTTTGTTAGTAGCAGAACATTATTCACAACATTGCCTTTGAAAAATCAAAGATAACTACATATTGCGTGTAAAGAATATATACGACCTTCAATATACCAGGAGGTGCTGAGTTGACATCAAAAGTAACGTTAAGGATTATGCTTTATTACTCAACCTTTCGGCCAGGGGCCATCGTCAGGAGTCTCCTGACGATGGCCCCTGGCCGAAACGTTGAGCAATAAAGTATAATCCTTAACGTTAATTTTGATGTCAACTCAGCACCTCCTGGTATATTGAAGGTCGTATATTTTCTTTACACGCAATGTCTAAAACCCAGGAGCATCTAAGAGCCATTCTTCGTTGTATTAAACGATAATTACATACACCATATAGCCATAAACTAGCCAGGTAGCGACAGTTATGTGTCAGCTGATCATCTACATAATTTCCTTGACAGAAGCAAAATTGACCTTAGCCTGGCCAGCAAATGGTGGCCCTCCAAATATTATGTCCAAAGATCTATTTTGACACCATCCCAAAGCCTGAATTTAGTTTCATGCATAGGCACCATATTGACCTAAGAGAGGATCATACTAGTTATTGCATTGCAATTCTGGCGAGTACGAAAGAGATAGTTTCCAGAAGTTGAAAAGTTATGTGTTGTAATAAACAAGTGACCAAAAATTGTGCTCTCTGGAGCCCAGTGATCAATTTGTCATGGAAATGGTTGGCACATACCACATACTGAATACTGAATCAACATCCTCTCCCACCAAATTTTAGCATCCTGTTCATATATTCATGTTTAGGCAGTCTGTGTTTTGTATTTATAACAGTGTTGTGTTTGTAGCTTCAGAACTATCATGCACATGCTCACTATTATGCAGTGATAAATAATTTATCAAATAGGGTGGAATATACCACTTTCTGAACACTGAATTGACATCCCTCCCAACAGAGTATCAACATCCTGCTTCATGATGAGTTGTTATGAAGTCTTCATATATAATTTCCAACAGTATCTTGTTGATAGGTGTCATGCTGATGCTAGCCATTGCAGATTGTGATGCACAAACATCTCTCAGCACAATTCCAGGTACAAAGATTACCTACGATTTGGTCTGTTATACATACCAGTTGATATGGATAGGTATTTTGTATTGCTATTGCTAAAATATGCTAAATATGCTAAATAATTATCCCTAAATTACGTATCTCAAAACAAAGGAAAAAAAGTGCATGTGTGAGTATGCAGTTGGATCAGCATTGTGTCCAAAAACTTATAATTTCTGTTCAATGGCATTGCTACCATGGCGAATTGGACATCCTACTGTACTCATTTCGACATCTCGCACCTTATGAAAAACCATTATTTTAACACTACTATTGTGGATATTGAAGCAACCACATGGCATGATACAATTTCAGATACTATGGCTACCCATAGTGCATTATGGTTTTAAAAGTATACATTTAGTCCAAACTTTTCATGCGATGGCTTTGTAGACAAGAGTTCTATTGCTACTTAGAGCTCATTGCATGAACCCTGGCATCACTCCCTGGCCAGTGAATTCCAATTGAACAGCAGTATTTTGATGGTTAGTTTAACACGCCATAAATGTACTGACATGGCCGACAGGTTGTGCAATTATGATTCAACAAATATAATAAAAAATCATTAGAAGTGTCATCTCATCTTCTGGTGGAATTTACAAGAGCTTCAGAAACATTGCTGGTAACATCGTTCATGACGAATTTTGACATCCTGTTGTACACTTTTTGACATCACTCACCTCGCGAAAACACTCGATCTTACAATGGCAGCTTCGGTTCAAGAATTGTGATGTCATTTTATGCAGACACATGTCCTAAAATGGAAAAACCTATGAACACATTCCATTGCTCGTGAAATCAGCATGCTAAGATGTAGCCTATTCTAACCCAGCCAAGCCTAGCCATAAGAGAAAACTGCCCTATCACCTCCCATTTCTGCATGAACATATCACAATATTTCGTGGGTTAAGCTACTTCCATGGTGTCGGTTAGCATTTATTAATGACTTCTCACTTACCCCCAGATGCATTTTATGCTGTTATTCAGTAGGCAAGGCAAGCTTCGGCTGCAAAAATGGTACTGTCCTTATCCAGAGAAGCAGAAGAAAAAGACCACTCGTGAACTTATAGCCATGGTGTTATCCAGAAAAGCCAAAATGTGCAGTTTTCTAGAGTGGAAAGATTTGAAGATTGTTTACAAGAGGTAAGTGCGCAATGATCTCTACCTCAGCTACACACAACCCCAGCTCTTCAAAGCTTGTTTGTTTTCTTTTTTCTCATCCATAATTCAGTCACTGTTTTGCTGATTACTGCTCTTTTGAACATGTTTAGCATACACTTGTGCACATATTTGTACAATTTCCGATGTTATTGTTCCGAAAATGTGTATGTCTCTCCATGATTTTTCAAGTAAGAACGCAGTCATTGACGACCCCGACTATTGCGATATTTCCGGGCATGCACGTGCTATGGTTTACACACTGCAGGCCAGTTGCAAGTTGTGTGGGCCTGTTGCGTGGTATTCCCGGCAGGCGTCGCCGCTGACGCGCATTGCCGCCGCAGGTACGCGTCGCTGTACTTCTGCTGCGCCATCGACAGCGACGACAACGAGCTGCTCACTCTGGAGATTATCCACCGATACGTGGAGCTGCTCGACAAGTACTTCGGCTCGGTAGGGGCCGGGCCGGTGGCGGCGTGGTTACCGGGGTGGACCCGTTCGGGAGCAGGGTGCTCTGCTCTGGCGATCGGACTGGTGGTGCGGGAGAGAACGTCGCCGGGGTGGTCCGGACGTCGGCTCAGCTCGGGAGGAGGGTCGGGTAGGGAAGTTGCTGCGACACTGGTTGGGTGGTGGTGGGAGGCTGGTAGACTCGGTCGTCATGGTTAGCTCCGTCGCTTTAGAGCGTCCATCGGCGCTATTCACAATTCAGAGTGGTGTGTGTCAGGCTTCCTCATTGAATAGTTTTTGGCCACATTCTGCTCATCAAAAGCATGTCATTAAAATTATTCACCATGCAACAACCACCATATAGTCCTTGCATGCCTATTTCTCATCAGCTTGAACATCAATTATTCAATTACATCACACATGAACATTTATTGGCCTGACATGACGAACGCAAAGCCCACAACACAATGAACATTTATATAACACTTTGTGCCCAATATAAAACGTTGCATCTCAATCCAGATACCCCGATATAAAGATGCCTTTGCACGTACTGACGCACGCGTGCACACACGTATATACACACATGCACAAAAATTATATATATATATATATATATATATATATATATATATATAACACCCATTTTTTGGATGACGTTACAGGTCGTTTGGCTGTGTCATTGTTAAGGTACACATTTTGGACCTTGACAATGAATGGCAGGCCCTGGTCGTGAAACAAAAATGATCTTTCATGGTTTAATTTAAATGACATGCATCTAACAGCATAACACATTGAGCAAATAAAGGTAGGTCAAGCATGAGGAAGTATGTCATGAACTGTTCAATTTACGGATTTCAAAACATGTGCCCAGCTCAGATGTGCTCGGATGCCTCAGAAATTCTGCCCTTAGAAGTTCCAAAAACCAAACTGTAAAATTGGGGACGAGTGGTCTCGGGGTAAGATGCTCGTCTCGCAATCGAAAGTCCGTGGAAATGAGCTGGCAGATCAGGCTGCAGAGCGTGCAGCACACGCACCATGTCCCGTGCGCTTCCACTTCCCAGTGACCACACCCAACTATATCATCATTCCTTTTCAGGCAGTGGCAGGAAAGCTGGGACCGAATAGAACAAACAAATTAAAGCGAATCAAACACACTGGCGCTGTGCCCTCGTCATTCAGTCGAATAGAAGGCAGAAATGGCCATTTGTCGCCCAGAATTGGCACACGCTAGCAACACATAGATTCTTACGTGCGGGGACGACAGACCGGAATGTGTGAAGTGTCAGTCAGCTGAGGTGCAAGTCAGCTGTGCTGACTGCACCATGTTGGTGTGCCAGCACATGCAGAAGAACGCAGGCGGCACGTCGGATAAAGCGCATACATATAGATACGGAAACGATTCCCATTATATATAAAACATTGCCCCGGAGATACAATTAAGTATATATGCACCTCAGTGATATCACATCTTTATGGACGTACAATACGCGTGTCTAAATAATTTACAATAAACCAGGTACACAAAACAATAATCATCATCGCAATGAAGATTGTGGTTCGAATCTCACCTGTCGCTCTTGCCGCGACCAATCGTGAATTGGCTATATATCAACGGTCGACGTTCTAAAAAACCAATAACCAAACTGTAAAATTGTTGTCTTCAAAACAAAATCCCACTAGCATCAGTAACGCAAATCGGCGCACACAATTATTCGGCAAAACTAAACCTACCCGGCAAACCATACCTACACTTACACGGCAACCTTTCTACACATACCCGGCAAGACCCACTAGCTCTATTTACCTGTATAATTTTAGACACCAGATGAGCCGTGATATGCATACTCTTGTGATGCTTAAGAAAGTACCTCTGTGATCTGGCTATGTATTGACTTGAAAATCGATGACCATTGAATAACATGGATTCCCACTATTTGGTTCCCAGTATTTGGTTCCCATTTTGCAAATTATTGAAGATAAAGAATTACGCCAAGATATTTTCACGGCCCAATTTCATTTTAATACCGTAGCCTGACCCCAGGCTAATTTTTCGTTTTGATGACTTGTTTTATAACTTGTCTTTTCTTTGATAACTTGTCTACACTTATGCTTAGCTTTTTACTACATCCTGTAAAGTTCACTAATAATATTTCATTGTATGTATACAATGTATTGAAACAATGACATGACCTAATTCTGACCTCACCGAATCCCGTGACCCAAGTAACCTGAGACTTTGTTTTAACACAAGGTGCACTTATAGGTGTGCCAAGTTTAAAAGCGAAATCTTAAGGGCCTTGGATTAAATTGGATTGGTTGGTGTTATTGGCTTTACGAACGTCACCGTTGAGTCATGTAGGTCGCAATCTCAGCCGATTGGTCCGGGGAAGAGAGCGACAGGGAGACTGAACCCACAACCTTCGATTGTGAGACGAGCATCTCACCCCTAGACCACACGCCCCGATTAAATTGGATTAAGAAATCCTTAAGGGAGAGTTAAGTTAAGCACCCTCGGTAGTAAGAGGGTTGCAGGGGCAGAACCGGTACAAAGAACATTTTAATCAGTATACCAAGACAAAAGAATATAAACTACTGTTTCCTTTAACATCACGACTGCATTTAAGGTCGTCTGAAGAGTTTGTTCAACTCTGCAGTGTCTTGAATTTAGGATATGGAGCAAAATACCGTATTTACCGGTACAATTGTAATTTCTTGCATGGTAGCATCCCTTTTCTAGCTTGGCTTAAGTCTCCCGACTCTTTGTTGGGCCTGAATTGCATCTGTGTCACTCGGGGATATGACGGCAGCATCCATGGCGAGATATGTGAAATTCACAAATGTGTTGCGGCTTACAATTGAAAGCGATATAACAACTGCGCAGTGTTTATCGGAATATATTTTGGTGGGCGGTAGGAAAGCACGATACTCAGATAGATTGCATGCACATCAAAATTGAACATATTTTCTTCTGCGATATCTACGCACGGCACAACGCTACGCCAGCTCCCCGTGCTCTCTATTTGTACGCCCATTTGTGTATGACCGCGAAGGAAATAATTAGCTGGCTCATTGCAAGTAACACTCATGTTGAATATTTCAAGCCGGAAGTGATGCACCTGAACTTGATAGTATTTAACATTACTATACAGGAATGAACAATTATTATATACTTGGAAGCAGATGCATAACATTCGTCATTGAAATGAATGATGTTGCGCTTGGTTCACATGATCCATCAGAAGACGTTAACTTTGGTATCAGTGTTTGACACTTTACAACACATTGGACAATGCTTCAGATATCATTAGGTTTGGCTAGTTTCATCTAGCCCATTTAAGCCATGGTTCTCACTGGTTAAAACCACGCAGGGGCAAACTTTACGACACTGAATTTATAGACGTCAATGCATAACCAAGTTTTGTTGCTAGGGCCTTGTAAATCAAGTGGAACTAAATATCTGAATTGAGAAGGAAACCAGTGCATCTCAGATAAGTCGGTATATGATTTGAGGTCCACTGCTAGAATCTCACCAAAATTTAGACAAAAACGACGGCCACCACCGACATGGACACTGATATCCGCGCCTTATCTCCCTGTAATCCTGCAAAGCTCAACTGATGTTTTCTTGGATGGCAGACAAGAACTGAGTCATGAGCAGAGGCTGTCGATGCTGATTGCTTAGTGGCTTCTCGCTTGACGTGCCTGGCACGTGACGAACGGCTCGTGCCACTCAGCGCCGCCTCGTAGTTTGTGCTTTGTAATACCGGATGTGGAGAGGAACATTTCGGTGTAATTGAAATATTGAACACGGAGGGGGTATTTTTCGTCAAACCTGTGACATCAGAATCTCAGTTTGCACTTTCCGGGGAATCTTGAGCACTTTATCACAGAGCAACTCATGGCCAAGCACCACGATTCAACCTCCAAATGATAAAAATATGAGCATTATTTTTTGGAGAGGGTGATGTTCTGGATGCCAAAATCTAGAAACCGTCAATTTTTCCGGCTCTGCCCGTTGGTAGCAAGGCCAGAAACCGTCACTTAGCCACTGAGCTGCTCACCACCGCTGCCTGTATCAGTAGCCCGTCCTTAGGACATGTGGCTGCTTGTGAAGGCTATGCCCATGTATTGCTTTGGTACCCTTTACACTTGCAGAGTACGCTAGGCCCTATTGCAATATGACGGGCAAAGGAAACCCTCGAAATATCGGAGTTTAGTTGGTCCTGTCCGGGAGTATTCAGAAGCCTTCAAATTGGCAGTGCCTCCCACCAGAAACTATCGCCGTACAAGAAGTGTCGACACGCTTTGGTTGGTTATTTGGGCTTAGGGGCGCATCGACTGCGATGGTCATACAGCGCCCATTCGACGCGCTTTAAACCTCATGTAATCAATCAACCCATGATACATGATTCCACGTGTTGTCGGCGCGCCCTAAATCCCAAATAACTAACTAACAAATGCATGATTTCCAGCAACAAGCTTATGCTTAGCTGGATGGAGTTGTGGGAGGAGCCTAAGTAAACAAATGCATTTCAAATTAGGAGTGCCTACTACCATCTCGTCACAAACCAGCTACTAACATTATAGTTTAGGCCTCAACTTCTCTTTGGGATGGATAAGGGCCAGTCATATGCCTCCTTGGGTATGACTACTTTCAGCATTCTTTATTGCTAGTTTTATTGCTCTAACACTGGGTGCTTTTATGCTCGTTTATTTGTTTTCCATCTCTTAGCTGGGAGTGCCGCGACTTTACTGTTTATTTTATGGTGTTAACGTAAGGTACTTGCAGTCGTTGGGTAAGGGAGGGGCACTCCTGGTCACCTGATCTTGGGTGGCGGACGTAAAAAAAAAAAAAAAAAAATTATTCCACCAAGAGTCCCCATGAAGTATATTCATTGTATGATGTTTGCATGGTGCACATACCGAACGAAAGACATGATCAATGGGCTGAACATGTACCTCAACCCCAGGTCTTGCTAGATGTTTTTTTTCCAACTTACGTCTAATCGATCGCGAGTCCTGCTTCTTGACGGTCCATTTTTGTGTGTGTTGAGCTGACGCCCTGGCTGGTGTAAGCTGTGCAGTCATTGGAGTATCACACATTTGCCTTGTGTGTCAGGTGTGCGAACTGGATATAATCTTCAACTTCGAAAAGGCCTTCTTCATGCTCGACGAGCTTCTGCTCGGCGGCGAGATCCAAGAGACGAGCAAAAAGAACGTGCTCAAGGCCATCACCGCCCAGGATTTGTTACAGGAGGTTAGTAACGATGCCGTTCCATACGAGCTGTAGCGCTTGGCTCCGCCTCCAGCCGACCATTGGTGGCGCATGGAGCCTGCTGCCGTCCGATTGGCTGCCTACTTGCGCGCTTTGTGCTGGCTGGTCTGCTGACGTCTGACGACTTGTGATTGGGTGTTGGCTTTGGTCGTGTTGGATGGTGCCAGTCGGCGGCAGTGACGAGCATCAGCGCACTTTGTTTGATGTTGCCTGCTTTTGTTCCGTTCCGACGACCATTCAATTTTTGTTAAATGCGGAGGCTTGGTTTGCACATGCGTGCACGTTGGTCGGTTCGTGTGCGTGCGATCTGTTGGTCGGCGTCCGTTTAGTTGGTGTGATACAGGATTGGCGCGGTACGCCCGGAGTAGCAGTCGCACAGATGGCGGGAGACGCGCTCCCGTCGCAGCTATTATAGTGTGATGTTATTGCGAACAAATTGTATGCCAATCAGGAGGCTTTGCACTTAAGTTTGCCTTCTGTCTTGTTACGACCGTTCACATGGAGCATCACTCACATTTGAATTGACCTGGTACAAACGTGTCATGTTTTCCCCCAAAATCGTTCTTGTTATGACTATTCACCGCCTCCTGTTCGCATGTTTGTATTTATGATAGCTTCACACTGCATAATGTGTGGATATCGATCGGAATCTGCTGACCTCTCTGCTGACCTCCACTCGAGTAATTGTAGTCCGTCAGCACTATGTGCTCTACGTTTATGACAAATTATGCTCGAATATGGTAAATTATTGAAGCAACAAGGTGTACACAGTCAGTCACTACACGTCATCTGCCGTAAGGCTTTTCACGTAAGTGGTTGGCACAATTGGCATTGCGGACCTTTGTTAAAGCAACCATCAACTTTGCGTTCATCTGTTGGAGGATAGCTCACAATTCAAAGTGAGACAGCTTGGTCGTTCGAAACTTCTGGCCTTGCACGAAAAAAAATGCATTTGATGTGACTATTGAGCAGCTTATTTTCAGCATTGCTTGTGTCCTCGATTTGTATTCAATTTGTTGCATTCAATTTGGAAAATAACCTCATGCTTAGCTTATTCTCAGCATTGCTGATTTCCTCGATTTTTATTCAATTTGTTGCATTCAATTTGGAAAATAACCGTACCGATTTTTAAAACATTCAATTTGGAAAATAACCGCACCGATTTTGTTTAATGCCCTCATCATTTTTTCTTATGTCATTTTCTTCTCGGTTTCACCCTGCACGTGGCTGCTTTACGGTTGTTCTATCGCGCTGAATGTCGTACTAACCCAATGAGCTCCAAGCAGCGGGATTCAATAAAAATGAAACTACAATCTCTAGCAGTTTTGTTGTAGAGTGCATGGTGAAAATGCAGGATTCAGCTGTCCAGAATTCAAGTGGTCGCGTGCTGCCGACTGTAAACGGATACTCATGTGCTTTGCAAGAGCCTTGACCGCATTGCATGTCCTCGGCTGGCGTCCTATCGGCTCCGCTGCTGTTACCGGAGCGCTGGCAGAGACCGCACTTCCGATCTGTACAGGGTGTGTGGGACGAAGCCCTGCTCGTCCCACACACACGGGCATGACGTCGGTGTGGTGACCGAGGCCCTCCGTCAGTGGGGTCGTGTGGTGACCGAGGCCCTCCGTCAGTGGGATCGTGTGGTGACCGAGGCCCTCCGTCAGTGGGATCGTGTGGTGACCGAGGCCCTCAGTCAGTGGGATCGTGTGGTGACCGAGGCCCTCCGTCAGTGGGATCGTGTGGTGACCGAGGCCCTCCGTCAGTGGGATCGTGTGGTGACCGAGGCCCTCCGTCAGTGGGATCGTGTGGTGACCGAGGCCCTCCGTCAGTGGGATCGTGTTGTGACCGAGGCCCTCCGTCAGTGGGGTCGTGTGGTGACCGAGGCCCTCCGTCAGTGGGATCGTGTGGTGACCGAGGCCCTCCGTCAGTGGGGTCGTGTGGTGACCGAGGCCCTCCGTCAGTGGGATCGTGTGGTGACCGAGGCCCTCCGTCAGTGGGATCGTGTGGTGACCGAGGCCCTCCGTCAGTGGGATCGTGTGGTGACCGAAACCCTCAGTGGGGTCGTGTTATGTCCAAGGCCCTCCGTCAGGTGGGGTCGTGTTGTGGTCGAGGCCCTCAGTGGGGTCGTGTGGTGGCCAAGGCCCTCCGCCAGTGGGGTCGTGTTGTGACCGAGGCCCTCAGTCAGTGGGATCGTGTGGTGGCCGAGGCCCTCCGTCAGGTGGGGTCGTGTTGTGGCCGAGGCCCTCCGTCAGTGGGGTCGCGGGTGCGCCTCTCGTCCCTCAGACGCCGGTTGGTGTGATCACCCTCAGTGGGATCGCGAAGCCGCCTCGTCCGCCAGACACTGGCGGCCAGCCAGTGCCTGAGGCCTCCGCTTATCTACCATTGCACGCCATATGGTGTGCAGAATGAGCGTAGTGCCGCTGCAATCTGACTGGCTGCACGGCGCTAAATTACCAATGCGGTCGATGCGCCCTAAAGCCCAAATAACTCACTAACTAACTAACTGACCGGCTGCACGCGGTGCACCGAGCGAGAGCATTGCACTGTTCCGTGCGCGCTCGTGACGCTCGATTTTTAGTTTTGTCACCATGAAGTGACCTGCAAAACCTGTATCGGTCTGCGGCATGGCAAGGGCGTTCGGAATACTCGGCTCTCCGTGTATTGCGTATCAAATCAAACGTTGGACCTTACATTAACTATTCCCGGCTTTAATTTGTCGTTCAGCACACCCACTCGATAACTTCCCACTCTTGCGATTCTCCCACGCACCTGTAGATGGCTCTGGGGTGGCACCGAGCCCCTCACGCACCTCTGTATGTTTCTAGGACGAGGTCCTTGAGGACGCACTGAAATCGGTCGGGCTGACCTAGGTATTGTAGCTCACGATCACCTGTCTGCACTCTATGTCGATGTCGTACCCGTAGTCTTCCTAACTGCCGGCGACTCTGCGCCGCTATTGGCACCTTCACCCAGCTGCCATTGGTGTGTTCCACTGCGTATTCAGCCGCGGCCTGTGAATGCTGATCTTATCTGTCGGGCAGCGGCCTGGCTGTTGCCGTCCTCCGACTTTCTCTCGAGCATGCCTCATCCTGACCCGTAATGGTGTGGTTTGGCTGTATGCAGATGACCCTGGGCTAGTGTCCGCTTATGTCCAACAAACTTCCCCTCCCTCGCTTGTACGTGCGGCGATGTCTGGATGAAACATTCCGGCTGTGGCTATTCCACATTTTGTACCCCAAACTTATGTGGCGCTCGTGTCGTGGTGTGCCCGAGTCCGCCTGGTGTTGCACGTGGCGCTCGCGGCCGCGTTCACCAGATCATCAATTCACCTGTGGCCCGAGCTCCGGTGCTCCCTGGCGGCACCGGACGGTGCCGAACACCCGGACGAGTGGCATCCTCTCTCTCTCTCTCTCTCTCTCTCTCTCTCTCTCTCTCTCTCTCTCTCTCTCTCTCTCTCTCCCTCTCTCTCTCTCTCTCTCTCTCTATCTCTCTCTCTCTCTCTCAATCTCATCTCCATCTCCATCTCCATCTCCATCTCCATCTCCATCTCCATCTCCATCTCCATCTCCATCTCCATCTCCATCTCCATCTCCATCTCCATCTCCATCTCCATCTCCATCTCCATCTCCATCTCCATCTCCATCTCCATCTCCATCTCCATCTCCATCTCCATCTCCCCATCTCCCTCCATCTCCATCTCCATCTCCATCTCCACCTCCACCTCCACCTCCACCTCCACCTCCACCTCCATCTCCATGTCCATGTCCATCTCCATCTCCATCTCCATCTCCATCTCCTATATCTCTGTCTCTTCTCTCTGCATGCCTCTAGCCCACCTAAGGTTGATCTGAGTCTCTCTGTCTGCGCGCACCCAGGGGATGTTTGCGGACGTTCCCGCTTTTAGCCGTCATCTAACGTGTGAGTTTCGCTCCTGGACCCCAGCGGGTCGTGTGCACGTGCCTGCTGCCCGCCACGAGAGTGGCTGCACCAACGCACTGGTGCCCCGCCCGTAGCCAGTCTGCGACCTGCGTTCCTCCACGGGCAGGGGGCCGGGCTGGGGTTGCGCTCTTCGCCGGTCCCACTTGCAGAAGATTTGGACCTCGTACTTGCTACTCTGTGTTGTTCTTTTGTTTTTCTTCTCTGCTTACGATTTCCTTTTGTCGCTTCAAGTGGGCGTTGAGCGAATAATTTATCGTGTAACCCGTTTAATATGGGATAGCTGCTGCTTTAGTAATCCTTGTCGTTGACCAATCGGCTGCTTAGAACTAGTTTGGATGCCAGTTTGCTTTTCCGACGATAGCTGCATGTTCCGGTACTGACCACCTCGAATCCCCGACATTTGTCTCGGTCTCATCGCTTTTTCGGAACCCTCCTGGAAGGATCTGTAGCTAACATGTTCAACGACCTCGGAGTCCTATAGGACAGTGCCGCGCTCCTGACTGGCCGTCCTGCCACCACGTCGGCATGAGGGAAGATCTCGGCTCCACACATACATCGTGATCAGACGCGTTGACGTCATTGTCAGTCCATTGATACGTCTGGTCCTCACAAGCTGCCCGACCTATTCCCATCGCCTTTGTGACCCGTCGTTTGAACGGAATGACGTCTATGTGTGCGCTTTTGTGGTTTCTGTTCACCGGTCTGTCTGGTTGTAGTTAAGATATGTTATGCGTAATGGCGGGTAGCATTTTAGTCGCTTTTTTAGTTGCATTAGTTTTGAAATGTTAGTCTATGTATCATTTAGAATACCTACAACTCTGCTTTTGAGTGCATGCTATTTCACTTCGCCTTGCTGTGGTGCATGTGCTTAATTAAGTCTGGTGTGCGTTTTCTGATGTTCTTTCGAATTAATCCGTTTTCCGCCGGTGGAAACGAGCATGTATATGTCATGCAGTCGTCTGAAGGCTTTTTCGAATCTGCCTACGACGTACTTGAGCTGGTGTTAGGAGTACGCCCCCATCTGGTTCGTATGGCGTCCCACCTGCATGTGATGATCGCCTGTGTGCCGGAATAAAGTCCTGCTCAGACTGTAGTGTATGCGACTTACTCTTCACTTGGGCGACAACATCACTGAAGCATGGCAGAGCGCCGCTGTGTAGTGCGTAGCTAGAGGCTAATTCGGCAACTGCTGACGACTAAGAGCCGCTGGCTGGCGCACAATGGTCTCTCACTAACGACTGCAGCGCCCGGCCGCCACGGGAAGCAGACGGCGCCGCAGCCCCTGCCGCTGACATCTGGCCCTGTTCCTGCAGGAGGAGACGCCGCAGGGCTTCTTTGACGACCACGGACTCGGCTAGTGGAGCCGGCCGGTCAGAGGTCAGACGTGGTGGTCGGGTTGCGCGCGCGCGTGCACGTCCGCACGTCCGCCGGCGGACGGGCGCCGCTCTGAGATTTGTCCGAGCCGTGCTGTCGCTCGGTTTCCGTTGCGGCCAACATTCCATGCGACGCCCTGGTGCGGACGATGTTGAAGCGTGCGGCGGTGTTGCCCGACTGTTGACGCACGAGTTGCAGCGCTCACGGGAGGGCAACGACTCGGCTTGGCTCGGCTGTCGTGATTCGCGTCCCTGGTGCGCTGTTTCAGGTGTGTGTGTGTGCTGGTGTCAGACCTGTCGCTCGGCCCGCCGCTGACGGCGTGCGATCGTTTTCCCGTCAGTTTTCGCAGCTCGATAGGGAGTCACTATGTGGATATTATGTGGATTGATTGTGCCCGCACCCCTCCCCGGTGGCGACGTTCGCATGGGTAGCCTGTCTGTCGGTCAGTCTTCTGTTCGCCTACACCTAACGAATATCCAATAAAATGTGCATGTGTACGTACGTTCTGTCAACTCCGCTCCGAATGGATTGGCAGAAGATAGGTCTTTGTTACAAATTACTGGTGTAGTCAGCATGTGTTGCAGTTGTCTTTGTTGCATCGGAGTACAGTGGACCTTAACTGGCTGTAGGTATGCAGGTCGATTCACCAGTCGGCAGTGGGGGCGTGGACAAATGGGGCACGCCACAGGAATTTCAGACTTGCGTCACCTTCCACTCGATAGAACGGTCAAATTTAAAGCTTGTGTCACCTGCCACTCGATAGAACGGTCAAATTTAAAGCTTGTCACCTTGCACGTGATAGAACGGTCAAATTTCAGGCCTGCGTCACCTCCCACACGATAGAACGGTCAAATTTAAAGCCTGCGCACGGTGCACGTGATATGGCGGTCAAATTTCGACAGGCATGACAGGGATGCAGGGTGCGTGGAGGGAGATGACGTCCCTATCCCTGCGCCCATCCTAGCACACAGGTGATGTCGGGACGGTCGTGGGCGACATGCCACGCACACACACTAAACCTGGTGGCGGTACCAGGCACCGTTTGAACTTCGGGGTGCTTCCGTCCTGGCAGACGCGCCACCCACCTGATTGGTGCATCGTGCACCCTGTCCGCCCTATGTCCCAATATCCATGAATATCACTGGTGCACCACCGTCCCCGTCTCGTTCCCCGGCAGTACAATTTTCATCTTCCCATGTTTATGTTCGGTGTACCCCGAAAGTATCGTATGGATGTCGTTTTGATCTTTCTAGAATTTTTTCCATCTTTCTAGATCTAGATTTAGATCTATATCTATATCTAGATATTTCCCATATTTCTAGAAAACCCTTGCTATGCTCCCGATTACAAAATACACCTACGCAGTCGCACTTCGCACTCAACGAATAATGTTTGTAGACAGAGGTGCAGCCAAGAGGCGTCCGGGCTCCCCTTAGCACCCACAATGCATGAGATAAAAGGGCGATTTTAAGATTTTCACCTCGTAAAACGCTGAATTTTCGGCGCGCCCCGGAAGTTTTATCTGTTTCATCGTATTTTTAGGTGGTATAGGAAAATCCAGGCCGTGCCGCTGGTTGAAGATCCGAAGGCGTACGATGATTTAGTGTGACTCGCTTGACATAAGATTGCTCTGCATGCCACCTGGTGACCATAGGCGCTGTATTATGAAAATTATTTGGGGGGGGGGCAAAGTGCTACAGGATTAATGTAGGTATAAGATGTGGCTGCTTAGCGTGCGCACCGGGGAGGGGGGGGGGGGGTGTAATCCGCCCTCTTCTGTTTTTTTTGCGTTATCTCATAAACGGGCGGCGATACTGTGATGCAATTTTGTGACTTTGTTACAAATCGATAAGCACATCCAATGCAACAAAACTCGAAATATGTAAGGCCCAGGGAACTGCAGGGTGCCCAATCCACCAACCGGGCGGCCGCCGAACGTTCAAGGTCACAAAGGCTTCTGCGGTGCGATAGCGACTGAGTGGCGGCCGATCTCAACCTCATTTAACCCTCAAGGCCTCATTTAACCTGAACCTCATTTAACCTCAACCTCATTTAACATGACCATAATCTATGGTCATGAAATTTGTACTGAAGTGAATTCACAACAACACAGCACATTTTTTGTGCGTGTAACTTCAGTAGTTTCCAAAATCTTAGGCTCAGGGGCCGACCCCCCCCCCCCTCCTATGCGCGGTATGTGAGAGGCCCTCCGGCGCGCATGTTATTCGACCCAGTCTTCAATTATGTTTGCATGCTATATTTAGGCCACTTCGTCTGCTGATAGGAAGAATTTGCAATTGATATGATGATCAAGATCAAGATTTAAAAAAACACGACCATACGTCTAGAGCACCAGGTTATCACTTGAGGGCCGGAAAATTGTTCGACTCAATTGAAAGCCCGACAAAAGAACAGCGAGTGCAATTTTCGAAATATTCCGTCATATCTGTGCAGAAGAGTTTACTATCCACGTTTTGTCCGTTCCTCATATATCAGCGAGCAAAGCTTCCTTACCATTTGAATGCCCACCCGCACACATGCATGACGGCGAACTATTAATATATTATTAATAATAATATTTGTGGACAAGACACACAAAAACACACCCAGGCTGGGAATCAGTGCTCACGTCATACCAACATGCATTACGCAGTCTGAGACAATGAAGCGGACTGCGTTCGGACATTCAATTTTAAATGTTGAGTTAGTAAATGTAACTTTTTAATCAATTTGGGTCATATTTATGTGCTCTTTCTTGATGGTGAAAATAGAATGACAATATGACGATATTTAATCCTTATCAAGTGCAGTTCCCAGTTAAATCTACCCAACGCACCGCACCGTTGTCATGTTAGTTCATCTAATGCCAATATCACCTGAAAAGGGGGTGAGTTCCAGATGCCCTCGTTAGTTAGTTAGTTATTGGAGTTTAGGGGCGCATCGACTGCGTCGGTCATTCAGCGCCCATTTCCAGATGCCCTCAAAATTCAAGCAAGGAAGACTAAGTGGGTTTTAGCAGTTGTATCACTGCGTTCGCTCGCAACTCTCGCTCACTCGGTCTGAACAGCCAGTGTAAACAGGTAAGATGAACACTGCCTGAGGGGGCGAGTGGTCTAGGGGTAAGATGCTCGTCTCAGAATCGAAAGATTGTGGGTTCGAGTCTCACCTGTCGCTACTCTTCGCCCGCGACCAATCGGCGTGAGAGATTGGCGACGCTATATGACTCAACAGTCGACGTGTCGTAAAACCAATAACCAACGCTGCCTGAGAAACGTCTGTGGAAGAATACCTGGTAAGTATGGCTATATCTGGCAATCTAGATCAAATCAGGCCCTTTCTGACCTTCACATGCAAGTGACTTGTCATGAGAATATGAATGTGTAATCGCTGTTGCAAATTTTTCTGATTAAGAAAATAATGTAGCGTATCTGCCTTTAATAATCTGAGGGCACATAACGCACAACTCAAAAGTATCTAGGAACGCCACCGTCATTTGCAATCTGCCGCGGTCTCCCACCAACAGCTAGACCACGACACTAATATGCACAAATGCAGGTGCGTGATCATATCACACTCCTGCAACCGATCATTTTCATCACATCCCTGTAACCACATCCCAGATCACATCACACCCCTGTAACCTCAACCCCGTTACCAGTACCAGTGCCCTACTAGTAAAAGTATGCATGGGCTGGAATGAAACAGCCGTCGTGAGCGATGTAAAAGGGATCTCGATCCATGTCTCGTAGCGTTGCTAAACTCAAGTAGCAGAACAAATGTTGTCGATATGGAATTGGGCCCTCGTCACCAACGTGAAACGGAAACTTTGCAGATGCACACTTGCTGCCTGTGTTATCACAGCTGCACACTTGCTACGTGGACTATCAATCTTGAAGTCGTATTGAGTGGCCGCTGCATGACCTCTGCAGTCGATGCGCCCCTAAACCCCAATAACCAACCGAAGTCGTATTGCGTGTGTGAGACCTTACAACTATCTACGAAAAGAAACCGGTACACATGGGCAGGAGAAAAACAATGCTGGGAACAAAACTTGGCCACATGCGAGCAAGCGTGGTTTCTGCGAACGAGAAGGCCAGAGTATCAGCAGTAAGTACAGTACAAGGCATCAAATGTGCACCACTCTCTGTTTGGCTGTCTGGTTCGCTGATATTACGGAATTAAACTGGTTTTAGCTTGTCGGATACCAAGTGCACTGCATGTCCAATATTGTTCTGCTTTTGTGCTATTTTGCTCTGTAGCTGTTTTAAGAAGTATCCATTTCTGATGTCTCTCCGTTGTATATGTTCTATATGTTTTGTATGGTAAAATGCGTATGCGTCGCCACTTCCCAAATAGGTACGTGCCTGCGAAATATGCAAAGTACAAGTCACGGAAAATATAAATGAAGGCATTTTATAACACATGTAACCAAAAATATATCAAAAAATAATTATTCCCCATTATGAAAATTGGGCATCGGGTGATGGGTCATACACCATGTTGCAGCCCCGGGAAAAGGACGAGGATTTGCCAAAAAAGTAATTTTTAAAATTCAACATTTTAACGTCTGCAGCGCGGCGGCCATGCCAGCGCCGGGCACTTCTGCCAAGGGCGGATTCAGGAATTGTCATGGGGGCACTTGTCTGAAGGGGCGCCTTTTCTTCGGAGGGGCGCCACTGCGAAAGTACGTGGAGGCAGGGACTCGGGCAGAGGTAACACTGAAGGCATATGCCCCATGGAAATTGGCGCCCCTTTGACCGGGAAAAGGCTCCACTCCGGGAAAGCTGGAGTGCATCCCCATCGAATTTTGCAGCCAGAGGCGCCCCTCTCGGAGGAAAAGGCGCCCTTTCAGTGTGTTCGAGTGCATTCGCACCCGAATTATTTAGCCAGAGGCGCTCCTTGGAAGGAAAAGGCCCCCTTTCAGTGGGTTTGAGTGAACCCCCTTGAATATTTCAGCCAGAGGCGCACCTTGGAAGTTAAGACGCCTCTCCGGGAAGGCCCGAGGGCACCCCACTCCTCAATTTTTTTTCCAGCCAGTGGCGCCCCTCCAGAGACCAAGTTCCCCTCATGACAATTTCTGAACCCGCTCCTGCCTGGAGGAGTGTCTTTTCCTTCCGAGGGGAGCCTCTGGCAGAACAATTCGAGGCGAGTCCATTCGGGCACACTGAAGAGGCACCTTTTTCTCTCGGAGGGGCGCTTCTGACTAAAAAATTATAGGGGATTCATTCGAGCCTTCCCGGATGGGCGCTATTTCCCGGCCGGAGGAGCCGCCACCATCTATTGGAGGGATGCACATGCCCCCGGTTCCCTCCCCCTGTATCTGCCACAGACTCTTGCATCTGCAAGCCAGCAGCTGGCCGCGTTCAGGCTATCACAGTTTTCTCCTTCCTCCGGAGAAGACAGACCTCTAGCCGACGCAGACGGACTGTGCGTTTCTGGTGACTGGAATCCAAGAAGACAGCATCAAGTTCGACCTGCTGGCGGCAAGCCTTTCTGTGTCGATCACCATGCACGTGTGGATGTTGTCACGGCCCAGATGCCCAGTTTCGTGGCCTTATTAACGCCCTGAGGCGTAGACTGGCGCCATCGCGAGTGACCCTCCTGGAAGCCCTATTGCCCCGCCAGCAGCTCGGAGACCAGAAGCCGTTCCAGCTGCTCCTGCGGATGTATTCTGAACTGGGTATAACAGGAAATGCCCCACACGTCCGTGAGCTGTTGAAAACTATATCTTCAACGGCTGCCACAGGCGGCTTGGGCAGCATTATTGCTGTTGTCAGAGGAATCTGCTCTGGCCATATGGTCACCGCAGCTGACAGATTCTTGGAAGCCTCGGCTCCAGGCCTGGTGTCAGCAATGGCGGCAGGATACTCAGCAGCGCGGACGGTGCCAGTCGGCGCAGTGTCTCCGGACACCAGTACGCTGGCCACACTACAGGGTATAGTCGCGATGTTGACGGTGGCGGTCAGTCACCTGGAAACCGTCCTGAGTGGCAGGTCACCAGAGTGAACGGGCGGATGTCACTAGTTCCAGGGCCATCGGCGGAACCATCGGCGGGGCAATCAGTAGCACCATCCGTGGGACCATCGGCGAGACCATCGGCGAGGCCATCGGTGGGGCGATCAGCGGGGTCATCGGTAGCACCAGTCCTTCCATGGCTAGGGGCCCTCTCTGTCGGCGCAGGGGCTCTCGAGAGCCCCTGCGCCGACAGAGAGGACCCCACTAAGGATCCTTAGCGGTCCAGTGCCTCCTCTGTCATGCCGGAGGCCCACTTTCAACAGCTTGGCTCCCTCCATCATGCCAGGGGCCTTTGTACGGCTTGGACCCCATCCGTTGGCCCAAGGGCCCTTTCTGATGGCCCGAGGTCCTCTCCGGAAACTTGGACCCCCTCCGTCATTTCAGGGGTCCTCTTTGACAACCGATGGCTTTTCCGGCAAGTCGGAGGCCCCTTATCAAACACTTGGACCCTGTCCATCAAATCAGGGACCTTTCTCGGCTTGGGTACCATCGACAGCCCAGGGGACCTTTCTCGGCTTGGGTACCGTCCACAGCCCACCCAGGGGCCCTTCATGTTGGCTTGGGCCATCTCTGTCAGCCAGGGGCCCTCACAACTATCCGATGCCCCTCCATCAATCTAGAAGTCCTTCACGTTAGCCCAGCCAGGGCCCTCAACATCGTCCTAAGGGCACTCTCCGTTTCCTCGGGCCCTCTTCGTCGTCCCGGGACCCTTTCCGTCTGCCTGGGCTCCTTTCGTCGGTCCAGGGCCTAAACGTCGGCCCAGAGGTCCCTTACGGTCCGCATGGCGGCCCCCTCCGACCCTCCAGTGGGGGAGGGAGGCTGCCCCCTGCGCCCCCTTGGCTACACCACTGGTTCAGGGGTCCTTCACTTCGATCCATGGGCCCTTCATGTCGGCCCAGGGTACATTCATGTCGGCCCTGGACCCTTCATGTCGGCACAGCGCCCTTCACGTTGGCTCAGGGGCCTTTCACGTTGGCCCAAGGACCATTCAAGTTGGCCCAAGGGGCCCGCAAGGGACCCCTGAGGCTACTCCTTGAGGGGCCTGCGGGCACCTCGGACACTCCAGGGGACGCAATACATAAAGGCAATGTGCGGGCCAAAATATATTGGGGGTACACCCCATAGGTTTCCACATTCAAAGTTGAAATTATTGGGAGGAAAAAGACAACCAATGGAATGCATGACAGAAAGGCAAAGAATGACGTCATAAACGGCGCAAATTTTGCTGCAATGGTATACCCGATATGCACTGCCTTAACTATGTACAGAAAGAGTAGCTGATCCGACAAATCTTTGTGGGAAGTGACGTGGAGTGGTGCACAGCTTCCTCTCCTGGGGTTTAAGGGTTAAACTACTTCCTTTATCGTTATCAAGCTGTGATATCTACGCATGAGGGAAGCTGAGCCGGCTATCCGCGTCGCCATATCATTATATTATCTTCCTGAATACGTATGTACCTACCTCATTAGCCTACGCTAGTACGATGGGTAAATGTGCGATTTTAGGTAATTTCTGATTTATTTGAGTTTCTTTTTCTAATGAAATGCTTATCAATGTGGTGAATATGATGTGACCACTTACCTATTTCCTCTGGAAATGCATACTTTTAAGTTGGCAGACAAAATAGCACCAAAAAAGGGCTTGGAGGTGGGTAATATAGCCCCCCAAAATGCTAAGAGGAGTAGAAATGTAGCATTAGCTAACCCAACATGCTGGTAATCTTCAAGTATTAACCCTCACCCTTTATATCAACAAGGTATCTAAGTCACCATCAGCTGGCTGCCAGTCAGCTGTTTGTGATGTCACTCATACAGAGTGACATCACAGAACATAAAAACCTCCAGCCAGGTGCACTGAATTAACCCAGGGGAGTTAGGTTATCCTCCTGATGCTCTTGAATGAGCACCACATGAAACCCTTCAAAATATCCCTGTTGACACCCCTGTGCTTATTCATTGCACCCAGCTAGGGTTTTTCTTAGTATGTTTGAATGATGTCACCAACAGCTGACTGGCAGTCAGCTGATGGTGACTTAGATACCTTGTTCATATAAAGAAAGTGGGAGGGGTAGTACTTGCCCCATTGCCACCTTGCCTCTTCTTCCATGTAAGTTTTTTTTTTAATAAAGAAGGTTTTCAAACAAATTTGTCATCTAAAAGATGCTGAAGTTCAAAAACCTAATCTAATCTAACCTAGCCTGATATATTTTGGGAAAAAATATAAAATGTTTGCTGAAAAGTGTCAAAATAATTTTTATTTGTGTGACAATTTTAAGATTTCCTTTTAATTTACCAAACCAAAAGAAAAACCTATCCTAACTGAGTATAACCAACCCAAACCCCTTTGTTTGCTTCATGGAGGTAAAATGTGTGTAAAGCTTGCCTTGTGAATTCCTTAAAGTGCAATAATATGTAGGTACTACCCACCTACATGCCTGGGTACCTAGTTAGAAGAATACATTTTGTTTGAAGCTTCAGCAATCTTCATTTCTTATCTACCTACACAGGGGGACGAGTGGTCTAGGGGTAAGATGCTCATCTCACAATCAAAAGATTGTGGGTTCGACTCTCGCCTGTCGCTACTCTTCGCCCGCGACCAATCAGCATGAGAGATTGGCAAAGCTATATGACTCAAAGGTCGATGTGTCGTAAAACCAATAACCAACCTACCTACACATAAAAAGGAGTGAAGAAGCTGGCACACACAGTTTCTGTTTCTTCAATGGCATTTTATCTGCAAAAACAACATGAAAAGCTCACAAACACCAACTGAATTAATTCTAGGTCAATATCTGAGGCACCATAGTTCCCCAAGGTGAGCTGAATTTTGGATGGTTTTAAGGGATGTCCTGTTATAAACTGGTGTTTTCCCTTTGGTGTATGATATCATAGTGTTAGTTTGGTAACTTAAGCTGGGTATTTCTTGCAAAAAGTGGAAATGCCTAGCCACTTGTGAACCTCACTAACAGGTACATCTTTTTCTTTTGAATATACCTTAATTGCTCATCTCTCATGCCATGACACAAACATTGCAAGAATCTGAATCAATCAGGGAGTAAATTATGACATTCTACAGCATGCCTGATTGGAGTTTTGGAGCAAAAATTGAAAGGAAGAGACATAAATGAGTATTATTGTGCTTTGGGTGTTCATGAGGCAAGTTCTATATGCATTTTATGTCTATAAGGCAAACACATAGGTTAGGTTTGATTAGTCTGGGTTAGGTGATGTTATTGTGCTTTAAGGTGTTTAGAACAGTCAAGATGTTTTTTTTTACACACATTTGAACTCCATGAAGCAAACAAAGTAGTTAGGTTTGGTTAGGATAGATTAGGTTTTGGTGTTTGATTTTTTTTTGAAGATTCTCAAATAAAAATTGAAATATTTGTTCTTCAAAAATAGGTTGTACTAGGCTATGTTATGTTAGTGTATGCTTTTCCATTTTTATTAATTTTGAGAAAAAAATCGCATTTTTCCCTTTTAAAGATTTGTGTTCTTACATGGGAGATTAGGCTGCACTAGGTTATACTATTTTGTTTCATTTTGCTCTTCTGAAACATTTTTTTATGCTATGTTACTCAACTCACATCCCATTTTGCTGGTGTTATTTTGCTTTCCAAGTGGAACATAAGAATTTTCAGAGGAAATGAGTAGTGACATGTTAACCACATTCATGTACATTGCATTGGAAAAAGAAATTTCAAGAATTTGACAAATTACCTCAAAACACAAATTAACTGGTTAGGTCTGGTTTTTATGTTGGATAATTTGGATTTTCTTGTTGGGACATTAACAAAAAATGTTTTAAAAAAGTAGGTCAGGCTAAGTTGGGATGGGCTAGATTCTTTTTAATTTGAAGAATTTTCAGACAAAAAAGTTGTAAATTTGACCAATTTTAGGTGGCATTTTTCTTGATTACATTTAGGCTCCATTCTATTTCTTTCATTTTCATTGATTTTATGCCATGTTATCTAATTACAAGCCTTTTTGTGCTACTTTGCTTGCCAACTGAAAAGTAAGCATTTGCAGAGGAAATGGGCAGTCACATCATCTGAATTACCTTCATAAAAATTGCATTGGAAAAATACAAGTATTCATAAAACAACTTGAAATAAATTATCCCCAAAATTTTGTAAACATATATAATAAATCTATGGACCATTATTTTTCAAAAACTTGCTTTTGATGTTTTCTGATCTGATTTGAATGAATTTAATATTCGTTTCTTTTTTTAATGAAAACTTACAGAGATATACACAACTGAAGAAAACAACGTGGAGATGACTTACAGTGATATATGCACTTCAAGTTGAAGTACTTATATCTGAAGCAGCAGTCATTTAACTAAGAAAAGAACATGAGCATAATTTGAATAACATACAAAACACCAGCAAAAACATATTTTGACAATGCAGATACATTTTATCCCCCCCCCCCTCAACAAAATATGGTAAAAGTATACAAAAAAGGTATTTGGGTGTGGTAATATATAAATAAGAATAATGTCCAATCATAAAAACCTAACCTAATTTAACTGCTGATGTTTAATCACCTAGAACCTCATGATGTTGAGTCACCTAGACCTATTGGTGTTGGATCACCTAATATAATTGAACCACTGAAGGAGTCTGCAATGTTTGCCATGTCAATGCTAAGTGGATTGGTTTTATGTAGTGAGTATCCTGCTCATATGTGGTATCCACAAACAATTGTGAGCAATGTGGGGTATCTCGTGATCGTGAGGCCTCAGCTATGATGGTGGGTGCCACAACCTCTGCAGCATTGAAGTATGATAGGAGAGGCCCTATGCCTCCCACCAGAGCATTAGCACTCCACATTCGTCTGCCTCGACTCATTGGGGTCGCTGTAGCTCAGTCAGCTGGTCGAACCTGTAATCTGATCAAGAGTCTACCACGAAGTAGACTCTTGATCGTATGGTCGTGGGTTGGAATCCCACAACCGGCGTGATTATAAAATCAGCGCGCGACGAGACGGCGTCAGTGGTTGGCGACGCTATTTGATCTTGCAGTTCGGGGACGAGTGGTCTAGGGGTAAGATGCTCGTCTCGCAATCGAAAGATTGTGGGTTCGAATCTCACCTGTCGCTACTCTTCGCCCGCGACCAATCGGCGTGAGAGATTGGCGACGCTATTTGACTCAACGGTCGACGTGTCGTAAAAAACAATACCCAACCGATCTTGCAGTTCAATTCGTCGTAATGGAATGCAAGGTTCCTCTGCCCAGTTACCTCTCCTCCGACCCATTGTTGAAGTAATGGGTTGTTGTCACGTGTGATATGTCTAAACGAGGACAGTCGGATCTAGAAATTTGCCGTGGAAGTATGCTTAATATATCGTTTATATCCTTCAAGCTCGAATCATTTCTAAAATGTTGGTGCAAGAGTGGAAAATGGTAGAGTAAAAGTTACAAGTTATTATAAAAGTTATTACTTTTACATAAGGGTAGTGAAAGTTACGAACGGAACATGTATGTCACACCCTGCCAATGTGAAAATTACCGTTTCTATCCCCAAAGTGTGAATATCTGAAGACTAAGGGAAAAGTAATATGTTGTGAATTAGTATTACAATAAGAATATTGTGTAGTTCAAAGTCTGTTCCAAACCAGGAGGCAGGGGTGGAAATTAGTGGTGAACCAGAAGCTAACAAGGGAAAATTGTTCCCTTCTGGGTGCGGTTGTGCACCCAAACTTGGAAAATACGTGGCAGTGCACGTGCCGAACGCTGCGGTCGCCATTTTCCGGCTGACACCGTTGCGGCGCGGCAGCGACTCGGCGTCCGGCCGGCCAGCAGCGGCAATGCACGCCGACCCTGCCGCGTCGTCGCCGTTCCCGGCCGCCGGCCTGGTGCCCAAGCGCGAGACAGGCGTCAGCAACCTGCACACCCTCTACCCGGAGCTGGACGGCCGCGGCGTCACCATCGCCGTGTTCGACAGCGCGCTCGACCCGTCCGCGCCCGGACTGCAGGTGGGCGCGGCCGCCGCCTGTCGCGGAGACTGTCGGCTGGTCCGCTCTGGTTCAGTTGTGGAAGAACAGGGGGATCTTGTGGATTTGTCAGGACTACAGCGTCGTCCGTACCATCCTGTCACCGTAGCACCATCCGCACCGTCCTGCCACCATAATACCATCCATGCCATCTCGTGCCATCCTGCCGCCACAACACCATCCCGTCACCATAATACCATCCGCACCATCCTGTCACAACAGCACCATTTCTACCAACCACAAGCTGGCAGGCTAACTTTCCTGTCCTGAGTCCTGGAGTGCTTGGGCTCTGACTGACGTGTTGATCCTGTCAATCCCCTGACCACTATCTGGGAGTCCTGGAATGTTTGGACTCTGACTGACGTGTCAATCCTGTCGCTCCCACAAGCCCCATCCTTGCCGTCATTTGGATCGCTCTCGTCTGGCCCGCGTGTCTCGTCTGGCACGGGACGCCAGCCCGGCCAGTCGTGTGGAAAAACGGTTGGGAGTCAAACAGGTCGGTGACGGGTGACTGGGGTGATGTTCGGATGGCTGCGAAGGCCGTCTCTGGGAGGCAATGCACTGGGATGTTCATTTGTAGGTGAAATTCTGCCGGAGCATTTTTGATGCAGTGTCCTGCAAGTAGCGTTTTAGTAGTCTTGGCGTTGTAGTTATAAATAGCTGTCCCAGTTATATTTAGGAGAATGGTGCTGAGCTTGAGGTTTACGAAGATGCTGAGCATGATGCACTGTTAGCTGACTTCGAGGGGCCGGGCTTGGGTGCAAGCCCAGCGGAAGAGGAAGCCTTTGAAGGGTGATGTCACTGCCTTCTCATCTATTCCCATACCTCCTTCCTGTCAAGCCCACATCATGTAATTCTGCCTGTTCTTCCACACCTCCCCAGCTCAGTCACACCGTGATGACGCCACTGGGGAGGGGAGGGGGGGGGGGCACCCCAGGATCCCTCCAGTCTGACAGTCCTGAGCACCACCTTCGCCAATACCGACCAGTCTACGGCCTCTGCCCATTCTCAATATCAGCCTCCAGCGATGGGAGGTCGAGATCCGACACTCCCAGTGGCCAGCCAGTCCCTTTGTCACCAGACCTCTCCCTGACCAGACTGGGCCGGCGACCGGTCCCAGTGGCCTGACACCAGCCAGCCCCTTTGTCGCCAGACCTCTCCCTGACCAGACTGGGCCGGCGACCAGTCCCAGTGGTCTGACACCAGCCAGTCCCTTTGTCGCCAGACCCCTCACTGACCAGACTGGGCCGGCGACCGGTCCCAGTGGCCTGACACCAGCCAGCCCCTTTGTCACCAGACCTCTCCCTGACCAGACTGGGCCGGCGACCGGTCCCAGTGGCCTGACACCAGCCAGTCCCTTTGTCACCAGACCCCTCACTGACCAGACTGGGCCGGCGACCGGTCCCAGTGGCCTGACACCAGCCAGCCCCTTTGTCACCAGACCTCTCCCTGACCAGACTGGGCTCTGAGCTGTTCCAGCGGCCTGTCACCAGCCAGCCCCTTTGTCACCAGACCTCTCCCTGACCAGACTGGGCTGCTGAGCTGTTCCAGCGGCCTGTCACCAGCCAGCCCCTTTGTCACCAGACCTCTCCCTGACCAGACTGGGCCGGCGACCGGTCCCAGTGGCCTGACACCAGCCAGCCCCTTTGTCGCCAGACCCCTCACTGACCAGACTGGGCCGGCGACCGGTCCCAGTGGCCTGACACCAGCCAGCCCCTTTGTCGCCAGACCTCTCCCCGACCAGACTGGGCCGCTGGATGGTCCCAGTGGCCTGACACCAGCCAGCCCCTTTGTCACCAGACCTCTCCCTGACCAGACTGGGCTGCTGGCTGTTCCAGCGGCCTGTCACCAGCCAGCCCCTTTGTCACCAGACCTCTCCCTGACCAGACTGGGCCGGCGACCGGTCCCAGTGGCCTGACACCAGTCAGTCCCTTTGTCACCAGACCTCTCCCTGACCAGACTGGGCCGGCGACCGGTCCCAGTGGCCTGACACCAGCCAGCCCCTTTGTCACCAGACCTCTCCCTGACCAGACTGGGCCGCTGGATGGTCCCAGTGGCCTGTCACCAGCCAGCCCCTTTGTCGCCAGACCTCTCCCTGACCAGACTGGGCCGCCGGATGGGCCCAGCGGCCTGACACCAGCCAGCCCACCCGTCACACAGCGCCCCTGACTAACCCCACCGCCGTGCACTTCGCAGCGCACGTCTGACGGCCGTCCCAAGGTCATTGACCTGATCGACGCCACGGGAAACGGCGACGTGGACACAGTGCACGTGGCTGAGCCACAGGACGGCCAGCTGACTGCTCTGTCCGGCCGCAAACTTAAGGTACGACGCCTGCCTGTGTGTGGCGCGAGTGCCTGGTTCGTGTCCGAAGTGCCTGCTGCTCGTCTACAGAGTTTGGATGTGTGATGCGGACACGGCGCTCTGGAATAGGGAACCGTGTATGGAAGGCTCTTGAGTCACGGCGCATGGTTCTGAAATATGGGTCGTGGGGGCTGGTGGGTTAATTTCTGTTGCTACTCATCGCCGAGTTCTATATGACTCAACGGTCGATCAAAACCAAAAACCAACTTTTTTTTTTAAATTTGGTGGTGGGGGGTGGTGGAGGTGTAGTTTGTCGTGAGGCATGATACGTGGTTTGGATGTGTCGTCCAAGCACTTAGATCCTGCCTAGAAGAGCGTAAAACTGAGAAGTCGCTTACGATATGGTTCAGGCCGGTGACTCCAGCCTAGGGAAGGGTGTAGGCAGTGGGTCCGGGATATGTGGCGCACGTGTTGTCTGGTTGTCTGGGGGAGGTTGTAGGCAGTGTGAATCCGGGATATGTGATGTACTTGTTTGATTGCCTGGAAAAGGTTGTAAGTATTGGGTCCGAGGTATGTGGTGCAAGTGTTCTCTGGCTACCCAGAGAAGGCTGTAGGTAATGAGTCTGGGATACGTGGTGCATGTGTTGTCTGGTTGCCTGACAACCATAATGTGACGGTGTAGTCTGGTTGCCTGGAGAAGGCCGCAGGCAGTGTGAGTGCGGGGTATGTTGTGCACGTGTCGTCTGGTTTGGGTACCCGCTCGTGACAAAGACCTGTCGCCGGGTGTTCGGGGTGTGCGTGCGGCTGACAGGACATCAGCCGACCGAATATGGCGCCCACCGAACAGGTCGACGTCGACTTTCCTCGTGCCTCGAAGCAGCCGTCGCCAACGGTTCTGTCGTGCAGTCGGCGCTTGGAACTGGTCATGAACGTCAAATGACACCTGATGGCCTGCCTGATGTGCGACATTTTAGCTTTAGCCGCGGTAGACCCGATTTGTCCTCCCATCCTCTTGGAAACTCGCTGGTGTTCGTTTCCACAGCATTTATGTAATAATTTCAGTTCAATCGCATCACTACCACTGGATATGTGCTCTCTACGGCCGACAATCTTGCGGTCTTAGAAATTAAACATCTGTGGTTTACAATATTTTGGTTCTTCGAAAGCTTGCTGCCCGATTATTTCCCAGCAGGGTATCGCAAATGCATTGTGAACATATCTACCTTTCTACGTCTTCAAAATGTGTTGGGGTCCTTGCGTGACGTAGAGGCCCTTGGGGCCCTCTACGTCTTCAAAATGACCCTTGCGTCGGTTATGGTGTCGGAACACCATCCTTTGATTACGTCACTGACACCCTCGGGACTCCGCTGTTCTCAGAACCGAGGCAGGCGTCTTGACAACCGGATGGGTTAAGCGTTGTCACAGCAGCTGCCGGTATGGCAATTGTGTTGACTTCAGTGCCGATTTTGTCTGCACTATCCCGGGAGTAATGTAGAGGTGGTTCAGGTCGTCTGCGTCTGTAACCGGCAGATACCAGCTGGCTGGGAGTGCCCCAGTGGAAAATACCACTTGGGACTTAAGCCACTCTATGATCTCTACCCGGAAAAGCTTCGCAAGCGTATACAGGCAGAGTACAAGGAGAAGGAGTGGGTGCGACATCAGGCAGCTGCACTGGCTCACGCGCTCAACAAACAACAGGTACGAGCCAGCTCACGCGCTGAACATATCACAGGTATGAGCCAGCTCACTCGCTCAACAAACAACAGGTACGAGCCAGCTCACGCGCTGAACATATCACAGGTATGAGCCAGCTCACTCGCCCAACAAACAACAGGTACGAGCCAGCTCACGCGCTGAACATATCACAGGTATGAGCCAGCTCACTCGCTCAACAAACAACAGGTGCGAGCCAGCTCACGCGCTCAACAAACAACAGGTACGAGCCAGCTCACGCGCTCAATAAGCAACAGGTATCAGCCGGCTGACGCCGTGAACGGACCGCTTGTACCATCCAGCTCACGTCCTGACCAAGCAACAGGCACCAGCTAGCTCGCTTGCCGAGAAAACAACAGATATGAGATAGTTCACGTTCTCACCAAGCAACAGGTACAGACTCGGTAGCCCACATGCTGGACAGACCACAATTACGAGCTAACTCACGTGCGGAGCAATCAACGGGTGCTTGTTAGGGCATGCTTTACGCAGACTTTCGACGCTGAGGCGTCGAGTGTGTCGACTTGGCGAGGCCACGACAACACAAGAGCCTTCGCACTGTGTCCAAATACGTTTTCAGTTAGGCGTCGGATGTGAATAAACATATTCTGGTCTTCACACCAAAGATACGACGCCAACTACGACTGGAGAATGTATTACTATTACTTGCACAACATTTAATAATGAACTTTCATGTCTGTGCCAGGTATAACTACATAAATATGCAACTGAAACGAATTCATGTCATCTGCATTTTACATAACATGAATATCTAGGATCGAACTGCTTTGAACCATCGAAGATGAAAATAAAACAACATTAAAAAAATCAGATGGATATACTTTTCTTGTTATGTCATTCCCACCAATATTTCTGAATTTAGAAGCCACGAGTCTTCGACATCAGCTGTGAGAGAAGTAAGGTCTGCGCAGCAGCCACCGCGTAGCCTGAGGTCCACACCGTGATGATTTGGTGGAGGATGCTTTGGTATCAGCATTACGCCAACGTGTGCCGTTTGTTTGTAGTGCTATGGCAACGAGGAGACTTGGTGCGGGCAATACTACTCCGTCGCCTGATGCTCCCAACTACAGCGACACTGACGGGAAGGCTGTCCACTAAAGCAGCAGTCGTGGGCAGGCTGTCCACTAAAGCAGCGGTGGTGGGCAGTCTGTCCACTAAAGCAGCGGTGGTGGACAGTCTGTCCACTAAAGCAGCGGTGATGGGCGGGCTGTGTGCTAAAGCAGCGGTGATGGGCAGGCTGTCCACTAAAGCAGCGGTGGTGGACAGTCTGTCCACTAAAGCAGCGGTGGTGGGCAGGCTGTCTACTAAAGCAGCGGTGATGGGCAGGCTGTCCACTAAAGCAGCGGTGGTGGACAGTCTGTCCACTAAAGTAGCGGCGATGGGCAGGCTGTCCACTAAAGCAGCGGTGGCGGGCAGGCTGCCCATTAAAGCAACGCTGATGGGCAGGCTGTCCACTAAAGCATCGGTAACGGGCAGGCTGTCCACTAAAGCAGCGGTGATGGGCAGGCTGTCCATTAAAGCAGCGCCGACGGGAAGACTGTCCACTAAAGCAGCGCTGATGGGCAGAGCAGTACTGACGTCCATTAAGCCGTCGTTCACAGCAGGTTTTTATCTGAAATGACTGATGGTTGGTCCCCATAACGCGACTTTGGCCTGGGCCAGGAGCACGAGGCGGCACATCCGAACCCCACTGGGCTGGACAAGCAGGACCGGGACGACCTGGACGCCCGGCTGGAGGCGCTGGCAGCGGCTGACAAGGCGTTCAAGGATATCGGACCCGTGCTGGACTGCGTGGTGTTCCACGACGGAACCACCTGGAGGTCAGTCGCTGCACCGTCTGGAGGTCAGTCGCTGCAACACCTGGAGGTCAATCAGTGTAGCATCTGAAGGTGGGGCACATCACCAGCTCAGTTTGTCCACCGCCGTAGTTCCGGAGTTCAGTGCCTTGATGCTTCCTCACCAGCTGCCATCTGACGGTGATGGTGTCCGCCCGGGTCGGGTGCCGTCTCTTGTCGGATACGACGAGACACCAGCCGACGAGAAGCTGCATTCCATGAGGACCTTCCCGAAGTACCCCACCATGGTTGTTGGACGCGATGGACATTTCCGCTGGAAGGTTCTGTGAATGACGATCGGCTCCGATTGCCTTGCACGTGCTGTTTTCATCATGCGGGAACATGTCCTTGTGTGTTGTAGCTTGCGCGGGGTGTGGATGCGTCGCTGCCGTAGCCCCGTACCGGTCCTGCACGGTCTGTGTGGTTACCTCGCTCGGTGGTGACCGTCTACCGCTGCCTACAGGGCGTGCGTAGACGTCTCGCTCTGTGGTAACCTAGGCCAATGCCAGCTGATGGGCAACTACCGCGAGACTCTGCAGCACGGCTACCTCAGCCGCCGCTGTATGATGGCGTTCGGCGTCAACATCTACTGCAACGGCAACCTCCTCTCCATTGTGACGCCTTCCTGTGAGTGTGCTGCGCTGTTTATTGTCGCACTGTCATGTAGGTGCCCTGCTGTCATATTAGTGGTGCCATGTTGTTCCGTAGGTGGTGCCCTGCTGTCATATTAGTGGAGCCATGTTGTTCCGTAGGTGGTGTTCTGCTGTCCTATGAGTGGCGTCATCTTGTCTTGAGAATGGTGCCATGTTCTGTGAGTGGTGCCGTGTTATTTTGAGTGGTGCCCTGCTATCCACTACAGCATCGTCCTGTGCCTGCTGCCCACCTGTCCCGTGGTCTGTCCTCATGGATACACACACACACACACACACACATATATATATATATATATATATATATATATATATATATATATATATATATATATGAATACACTATGCATGTATTCAACACATTTGTATGCAAGCAGTGTCAGTTTGTCGTTACCTCCATTGGTGTCGTATGCACGTGCCTCTCTGCTTGTATCTATGCCTTCTGTCGTCTGTCTCTATCTGTGTGCTGTATCATTATGACCATCTGTCCGTCTCCCCGTTTGTCTGTTTCCGCTCGTCAACCCGTATCTCCGCCCACCCGCCCGCCCGCCAGAATTTCCGTCCGTCCATCTATGCAGGTGTATGTGTGATGCATTTTTAAGTCTGTATGTCTGTTCGTCTGTACCGGTATGGCCGTGTCCGGGGTCCTGACGACACTGCTCGCTCTGTCTGTCCGTCTGTGTGATGCGTTTATGTCTGTATCTCTGTCCGTCTGTACCGGTATGGCCGTATCACGGGTACTGACGGCACTGTGCGCTGTCTGTCTGTGTGATGTGTTTATGGCTGTATCTCTGTCCGTTTGTACCGGTATGGCCGTATCACGGGTACTGACGGCACTGTGCGCTGCTGTCTGTCTGTCTGTCTGTCTGTCTGTGTGATGTGTTTATGGCTGTATGTCTGTTCGTCTGTACCGGTATGACCGTATCACTGGTACTGACGGCACTGTGCGCTGTCTGTCTGTCTGTGTGATGTGTTTATGTCTGTATCTCTGTCCGTCTGTACCGGTATGGCCGTATCCCTGGCACTGACGATACCGCTTGCTCTGTCTGTGTCCGTCTGTGTGATATGCTTGAGTCTGTATGTCTGTCGGTCTGTACCGGTATGGCAGTGTCCGGGGTACTGACGGCACCGCTCGCTCTGTCTGTCTGTGTGTCCATCTGTGTGATATATTTGTGTCTGTATGTCTCCGCCTGTATCAATATGGCCGTGTCTCGGGTACTGACGATACCGCTCACTCTGTCTGTCCGTCTGTGTGATATGTTTATGTCTGTCTGGCTGTCCGCCTGTACCGGTATGACCGTCTCCCGAGTAGTGACAAAATGACCAATGCAGTCGACGCGCCCTAAAGCACAAATCCACCATTACACCACCGAGTAGTGACGACACCGCTCCCTCTGTCTGTGTGATGTATGTCTGTCCGCCTGTACCGGTATGACCGTGTCCCGGGTCCTGACGACACCGCTCGCTCTGTCTGTGTGATGTATGTCTGTCCGCCTGGACCGGTATGACCGTGTCCCGGGTCCTGACGACACCGCTCGCTTCCGACAGCCAGCCACGGCACGCACGTGTCGGCCATCGCCGCCGCCTGTTTCCCGGACGACCCCGACCGAAACGGCATGGCGCCCGGCGCCCAGCTCGTCTCCATCAACATCGGTAGGTCCGAGTCTGTCGGCACACTCGCCGGCAGATGGCGCCACCGGCCCGGCCTGCCAACGGCGCACGCGCCGATTTGTGCAGACGCTGCTGGACGTGTGCTGGTGTTAGTCATGTTGCTGGTCGTGTTACGCTGTGTGGTATTGGTGCGTTCGGACACGTGCGGCGGAAACTGCTCAAAATAGATCAGCGTAGCGCGGCTCTGGAAGCTGGAGTGTCTGGTATTTTCGGTGTGTCTGCAAAATTTGCGGAATTCGATGGTGTGATTGCATTCGTGAAGTGTAATGGAACACCTTTCTCACAGCTGGCTGCAATTTTGTGGATATATTGTGCTCATTAAAGAATTGCTCTGAATTGCTCTCAGTGCATGGTTGGTTCATCCATTACAGACCTGTCGAGGTGAATCTTGTCCCGAAGCCAATTTCCCTGTATGCCTTGTGACATTGTGAGTAACACAGCGTTTTGACGCCGGATATCTGATGAGCGCGATGTCCACGTGCGGCGGATGCTGACACTAACGGCTGAATGCGCGGTTGCTAGGTGACGGTCGTGTCGGCACCATGGAGACCGGCACGGCCATAGTGCGCGCCATGGCCCACCTGATGACCTGTCAGGACAAGTACAAGGTGGATCTGATCAATATGAGCTACGGCGAGCACGCGCGCTGGAGTGACACTGGGTAGGTGAGGCCAGGGTACGGTATCATTGTAGGTGAGATCTGGACATGGTGGTGTCATCGTAGATAAGGTTAGCATTTGGTGGTGTCATTGTATGCGAGGTCAGTATATGGTGGTGACGTAGGTGAGGCCAGGATGTGGTGGCATTGTATGCGAGGCCAGTATATGGTGGTATCATTGTAGCTGAGGCCAGCATATGGTGATATCATTGTAGGTAAGGCCAGCATTTTGTGGTATTATTGTAGGTGAGGCCAGTATATGGTGGTATCATTGCAGATTAGATCAGAATATGGTGGGTGTCATTGCAGATGAAATCAGGATACAGTGGGTGTCATTGCAGATAAGATTTCGATTGTGATGCGTCTGAAACCAAAATAACTATTCGAACTCTGATGGTTCATTGTGTTGGCATGTGCATTGCTGATTAGGAGGCACAGTGTGATGGAAACAGCGACCGTGATGCTTCGCCTAGGAGTTATCGACGGCAGTTTCACCTTTCACCAGACCGTTTCGCACCTGGACACAACAGATCACCACGTGAATGTGGAGACAAAGCTGTGCTTCACAGCCTCTGTTCATGTGCGACCGGTTCTCGAGTTTTGCATTGTGATCTCGGGTTGTGCGACCGTATTAGAACGTATTCAACATAGATGCTTCATCTGCTTGTGTTGACATAGTCTGACGGTCGTTCCCTTCGAGTACCAAAACTTGGCTCGTTACATCGGAATTGACGGCGTGGGAACCCGACAGCACATCTCGTTCGTCCGGTACATTCTCTACCGTCCCATTCTTTCATCGCTTCTGTCAAAATGTTTTCCTCTGGCTGTCCCTCGTCAGCTTTTCGCACTTGAACGTTGCGGCACATGTTTTGTTTTTGTTCGCAGGAGTTGCAACCAAATGTGAAGATAGCTTTCATATCAACTACCGAAGTTATGTTAGCAATTCATGAATACAAGCTGTTACGTCGATGCGTTGGCTCATGTCATTTTGCAATTTAAAAGTATTGTTGCACATGTGCGTGCAAAATCGTATGCGAGCGTAATTGATGGCATCAATGTTATCATGCTCAAAGCGTGCCTGCAACGTGCTGCGATCTCACATGACTTCATCTGCTGCTGGATTGCAAAGCCCTGTCGTCCAATGTGTCGGTGAGATGATTTGACGTGACGTGAGCCGACACTGTAGTACGTGACGTGAGCCGACACTGTAGTACGTGACGTGAGCCGACACTGTCGTACGTGACGTGAGCCGACACTGTAGTACGTGACGTGAGCCGACACTGTCGTACGTGACGTGAGCCGACACTGTCGTACGTGACGTGAGCCGACACTGTCGTACGTGGCGTGAGCCGACACTGTAGTACGTGGCGTGAGCCGACACTGTCGTACGTGACGTGAGCCGACACTGTCGTACGTGACGTGAGCCGACACTGTCGTACGTGACGTGAGCCGACACTGTCGTACGTGACGTGAGCCGACACTGTCGTACGTGACGTGAGCCGACACTGTCGTACGTGATGTGAGCCGACAGTGTCGTACGTGACGTGAGCCGACAGTGTCGTACGTGACGTGCCGACACTGTCGTACGTGACGTGAGCCGGCACTGTCGTACGTGACGTTAGCCGACACTGTCGTACGTGACGTGAGCCGACACTGTCGTACGTGACGTGAGCCGACACTGTCGTACGTGACGTGAGCCGACACTGTCGTACGTGACGTGAGCCGACACTGTCGTACGTGACGTGAGCCGACACTGTCGTACGTGACGCGAGCCGACACTGTCGTACGTGACGTGAGCCGACACTGTCGTACGTGACGTGAGCCGACACTGTCGTACGTGACGTGAGCCGACACTGTCGTACGTGACGTGAGCCGACACTGTAGTACGTGACGTGAGCCGACAGTGTCGTACGTGACGCGGCCGACACTGTCGTACGTGACGTGAGCCGACACTGTCGTAGTGACGTAGCCGACACTGTCGTACGTGACGTGAGCCGACACTGTCGTACGTGACGTGAGCCGACACTTAGTACGTGACGTGAGCCAACACGTAGTACGTGACGGAGCCGACACTGTAGTACGTGACGTGAGCCGACACTGTCGTACGTGACGTGAGCCGACACTGTCGTACGTGACGTGAGCCGACACTGTCGTACGTGATGTGAGCCGACAGTGTCGTACGTGACGTGCCGACACTGTCGTACGTGACGTGAGCCGACTAATACACCGGCCGCCCTGTCGTACGTGACGCCGACACTGTCGTACGTGACGTGAGCCGACACTGTCGTACGTGACGTGAGCCGACACTGTCGTACGTGACGTGAGCCGACCCTGTGCTATCTCCAGTCGGCTGGGTGAGCTGGCGAACGAGCTGGTGAACAAGCACGGCACTATCTGGTGCGCCTCGGCCGGGAACGCCGGGCCGGCGCTGAACACGATCGGCGCGCCGCCCAACCTGCCGGCGGCAATACCGGAGACCATCCTCGGTCGGTTGTCGACCCAGCGTGGCAGAGATAGTGCTCGCACTCTGAACACTGCCGACGGTTGTTTATAGCTCATTCGAAAATTTCGATTAAAAGTGTTGTGGTGCAGGAGGCTATGTTCGCCGAAAGAGAACGCCAACGTCTCGGTTCAGCGCCTTCATGAGGATTACAAGTGGATTCGGCACTTGTCACGCCGATGAAGGCGTTGAGCCGAAACGTTGGCGTTCTCTTGCGGTGAATATAACATCCTGTGCCATAGCGCTTCAATCAAACTATCGACGGTCCAGTCATCAGTTCAGTCGGGTGGTGCTACCAGGACTTCTTTTGGGGTGAATGCAGCCGTCCGTTGACCCGTATTGGCTTGTTATATAATGACCTGGCTGGGTCCGTCCGTCGGCCCGTATTGGCTTGTTATGCTATTACCTGGCTGGGTCCATCCGTTGGCTCGTATTGGCTTGTTATGCTATTACCTGGCTGGGTCCGTCTGTTGTCCCGTGTTGGCTTGCTATATTATTACTTGGCTGGGTCCGTCCGTTGGCCCGTGTTGGCTTGCTATGCTATTACCTGGCTGGGTGAATTGTATGTGGCTAGAAATATGCTTGCTCAATTGGCCTCAGTCGTGCTGCATTGCATTATACTGTATGAGATACGCAAACCTTAGTATCTTGCTTGCTGCACGCGGTTTGTTGAAGCGCTCGGAATACCCCAAAGGCTAGACGCGTAACATTCGAAAGTTGAGTATTTCGAATGTATAAATGTGTGCTTTTTATTTTTATGAAAATGTTGGTAGTTTTTTTCAACAAGCTGATATCCGATTCTGCTGCTGTCTAAATTGGTCGTGTCAGCCGCTTACGTTACGGCAATGCGGCTGTGTTATTTGGTTTATGTTAATCCTCAAATCCTAAGGAACAACATCCAGTAAGTAGCACTGCTTTTAACCTCGCTGCTTTTGCAATATAACCCAAAGACATGCAGCATGTATTAGCATTGTGTTTTATTTTCCGCTGCATATGCGCATACAATGTCCCGAAGTGCCATGCGGGCAGGCAGTTCCCCACCGTTGGTCCAGTCTAGGGGATCAGTCAATGCGCCCCTAAGCCCAAATAACCAACCAACCAACCAACCAACCAGTCTAGGGGACAATGATTACACGGATGATGTACACTTTTGTTGAAGCAGTTAATTGTTGTGGGAATCTGTTGTTTCAAGCAAGTAATTTGCATTAGGTGTGTCAGCCTACCTCCCCCCCCCCCCCGACCGCATGAAGCCCGTCAGGACATAAGAGCAGCAGAAGAACGCTGGAATGTGATTGTGTCTCTTGTTGTTTGTGATATATTTTCCATTGCTCGGGCCCGCATAGCATGTCAGTCGTGTATCGCTTTGCCAGGGTATGCACACTGCCCAAACGCAGGGAGACAGCTGCCTGCTGCCTGCCTGTTCAGCGCCGGTCTCGCTCGTCGTCGGCTAGGACCGTGGCCGTCGCCCAGCCAGCAGTCGGTGCCAGTGGCCAGCTAACGGTCACACCGGTGTAGTGCCGCCCCGTGTTACCGTCGCTGGTGTCCTTGTCACTGTGTCACGTGACGTCCTCCGGCCAGGTATCGGCGCGTACGTGACGCCGCCTATGATGGAGGCCTGCTACGCCCAGCCAGCAGTCGGTGCCAGTGGCCAGCTAACGGTCACACCGGTGCAGTGCCGCCCCGTGTTACCGTCGCTGGTGTCCGTGTCACTGTGTCACGTGACGTCCTCCGGCCAGGTATCGGCGCGTACGTGACGCCGCCTATGATGGAGGCCTGCTACGGCCTGCGGGAGTGTGTCTCCACCATGCCCTACACTTGGACGTCACGCGACCCGTCCGGCTCGTCAGGTAAGTCGCGCTACCCCCCACCCACACATTCACCCAACCCCTGGATCGTTCCCCCGAAGTCGCTCTCTCCGCTCCGCCCTTTGAACATTGCCTCAAGAGTACGACACGGCGCTACGCTGGAGCACTGGTGTCACTGAGCGGGCTCCATCCAACGTTGCATGCGTCTCGTGCCCGGTCTTCCTGAAGATATTTCGGTGTAGAAGGACCGTTGTTTGAGCCGCATACAGTATGACTGGTAACTTGAGGTGGCCTGGTTCTCTTGCCCCCCCCCCCAGATGTCTTCATGCGCCTCGATTTGAGTACTTACGCGATCTAACCTAACTTGGCTTTTCTCCTTCGCTCAGGTAGTTGATACATTGCCATATGAGTACTGCCCTGATCCGCCCTGATTTTTTTTCGTCCCCAGACGGCTGGTACATCACGGTGCGATGGTTGTGGTCTGATATCAGCCTCTATAAATAGCCTTGACATCACGGCGCGATTCTGATCTGACTTGACTTAACCTGTCTGACCTGACCTGACCTCTGTTTTCCAGGCGGTCGGTACATTGCGGTGTGATGGCTGTCGTGATCTGATATCAACCTCTCAAACAGCCGTCACATTACGGTGCGATTCTGGCCTGACCCGACCTGACCTGACCTCTGTATTCCTCAGGCGGCCGGTACATCACAGTATGCGCCCCGGGCTGCGCCATCACCAGCGTGCCAAACTACACCCTGCAGGGCTGCGAGCAGATGAACGGCACCAGCATGGCCTCGCCCAACGCCACCGGCTCCATAGGTGCGGCACAGTGCTGTCCCCGACCCTGAGTCGACCAGTGACGCCTCGAGACTCGCCGCTTGGCGGTGCTCGCCCCCTTCGTGGTCAGATGGTGCGAGAGGCTGAGGACGCTGAACAATCTCGGCGGCTGGATGGGTAGTATCCCCGTTGAGTGTCACTGGGCATGTCGAGTGGAATTGTGTGGAATTGATTGGGGGGGGGGGAGGTAAAACACCCATGCATTTCGTCGCGCCGGAGCTTTGATGTGGGACGGGGTGAGATGGGGTCTTCGTAAAGTTGTGTTTAGGTTCGTCAAATATCGGACGTGCCAACATTGAGAAGAGCAGGAGCGCTAATGGCACCTCAGTAGGATGGGAATCAAATCTGCCGTCGACGAAGACTGCACTGCACGAGCAGCGATGCTATGGCCGACTGTGGGGCCGGTGTGTTGACAGGTTGCCTTGACGACAGGTGATGATTACTGCTGTTGGTGTGTAGCACACGACTGTAGTACACTGTGTACGCTACGGCGTTGCGGCGTGTTTCAGCCACGCTGCTGTCCTGCCTGAAGGGCCTGGGCATGGAGTACTCTGTGTACAGCGTGCGGCGGGCCATCAAGGCGACGGCGGTGCCGATGACGTCGCCCGGCGCCGACCCCTTCGCCACCGGCAGCGGCATGCTCCGGGTGAGGGGTAGACCGGTCTGTGAGGGGATACAGCGGTCTATCGCCGTGTACGACATGGGGACACGACGTGCGCCGCCCCTCGATGACTAGCCTGTGTAGCTGGACTTGCAGCGTGTGTATGTTGTCACCGAAGAAGTCAGTGGGCGAAACGTTGCAATATGGAGGGGTCGTGTTTGGCTGGTGAGCGGTCCTGTGCCGTTCTTGTCCGACTGGGTGGCTCCCTCCGTCAGCGTACATCACTGTGACCGTTGCCGGTGTGCGGTCGAAGTCCTATTGCGGCGAATTCTGCGTCAACTCTTCCATGGTGGAATGTTTTTATTGCCTCTGTGGTAAGAAATTGCGACTCACATTGATTTCTTTGGTGAGACTTTTGCGCTATGCCTTAAGCGCTATGCCTACCCATTTGGTCTGTGCCTTGGATCTATTTTTCCATGTCTTGCAGTGGATATGAATTGGCCCCTGATTGATTGTTTGACCCGACCTCCCACTGCGGTGTTTGTCTAACCTGACTTCGTGGTAACCTATGGTGTTTGCTGTTCGCTATTGTTTGTGGCCTGGTTCACGTGCACCTTTTGTTCCTCCATTTTACCATCTTATATTCTTCTTAGCCAATCGGCACTTGCCGAACGGCGCTGAGTTCCTGAGGCTAGCCGGCTTTTCTCCGCTAGTTGGCTGATTGAACGCGATACATGACATGAACAAGCTGGCGGTAAGCCATGGGAAGCGCAACGTATCATGTGGCGGCCGCCACCGTGCTGCCTCTGATCGCACCTGTCTTCTCAGGTTGACAAGGCGCTGGAGCATCTAAAACAGTATCACAGTAGCCAGGATAAGGACATCACGTTCGTCGCAACCGTTGGTGAGTGGTTGCGATTTTCCCGTAGCCTTGGTTGGTGAGCATAGTAGCAATATTTGGCTGGTGCTTTACAGAAGCAACACTAAGTGATGAGTGGTTTTCCAGTGGGGCATTTGGTGATTGACTTTTTAATCGGCAGATGTTTGGGATTGGTTTTCGAGTAGCAACATCTGGTGCTTTCTAGTGGTAAGTGGTTGTCCAAGCAACAGCTCGTGGGTGGTTCGCCAGCTGCAATAGTCTGTGAGTGGGGCTTGCCGGTAGCAACAGGCTAGCTTCGCAGATGACCGACTGTTGATGAAGTTGTTTGGGTGAACGGATGGTTTGTCACCGTGTGCTGGCTTTCACCGTGATGGTTTTCGGCCTTGTGCCCAGAGTTGGAAAAATAGGCCGTTCCTGGATTTTAAACATCCAGAACATTATCCTATCCAGAAATGTATCCTCATTTTTGGCATTTGGAGGTTGAATGGTGCTGTTTGGTAATGGAATGCTCCGTGATAAAGTGCTCAATATTCACTGGAAGGTGTACGCTGAGATTCTGGTCTCAGTTTTGAAGATCTACCCATATTCGATTACGAAACAAATTTCCTCTCCACATCCAGGATTGCAAAGGACAAATCCAACCCCGTTGATGCGATTTGCTTCAGATCTATTGCTTACCTGTTCACAACCTATTTTTGTGTGCGCATCAATGGTATGCTAAAATTATCCCTTGGCGCATATTTTAGGTTGAAGGTCGACGGCAATGAAAACGCTCTGGACATCCAGCGCAATACCAAATGTCACCATTGATCCTAATGAAGCAAACTTGTGGATGTGATGATGCATTTGATCGGAATTTGCTTATAGATCATCACAATGGTGGTAATGACGGCGAAAGCTGTACATTTGAAGGCCGTGATGGTGATGCTGACGATGGCATTGTCAACGGCGTAGAAGCCTGAGTAGCTGCGAATATCTGAATGGCAACACTGTGGGCCGGTGCTGATGACGACCAAACTACCATGGTGGCATGATGTGGTCGGTAGTGGGGAATGATGAGATGATACTAACGAGGAGCATTGCAGCCTCGTCACGGTAGTGGTGATGACGAGGACTGTGATCAGGACATTGCAGCCTCGTCACTGTAGTGGTGATGACGAGGACTGTGATCGGGACATTGCAGCCTCGTCACTGTAGTGGTGATGACGAGGACTGTGATCGGGACATTGCAACCTCGTCACTGTAGTGGTGATGACGAGGACTGTGATCGGGACATTGCAGCCTCGTCACTGTAGTGGTGATGACGAGGACTGTGATCGTGGCATTGCAGCCTCGTCACTGTAGTGGTGATGACGAGGACTGTGATCGTGGCATTGCAGCCTCGTCACTGTAGTGGTGATGACGAGGACTGTGATCGGGGCATTGCAACCTCGTCACTGTAGTGGTGATGCTGAGGACTGTGATCGGGACATTGCAACATCATTACTGTAGTGGTGATGCTGAGGACTGTGATCGGAGCTTTGCAGCCTCGTCACAAGTAGTGGTGGTGGAGGCGGTGATCGGGAACATTGACTGTCGGCGATGCTGTGATAATGACTGAATGTGTGGCGATAGCGGTGAAGCCGGAGGGGGCGAGTGGTCTAGGGGTAAGATGCTCGTCTCACAATCGAAAGATTGTGGGTTCGAGTCTCACCTGTCGCTACTCTTCGCCCGCGACCAATCGGCGTGAGAGATTGGCGACGCTATATGACACAACGGTCGACGTGTCGTAAAACCAATAACCAACCAGCGGTGAAGCCGACTACGAATGACGACGAAGACGTTGGCGATGGTTGTGACGGTGGTGGCGATGGCTGTGACGGTGGTGGTGATGCTGTTGGTGCTGATGACCGCTGTGCTGATGCCGCGCCGTCTGACCTGCAGCGCCTCACGACGCACACGGCATCTACCTCAGGGACGGCGTGGACGTGCGTAACAAGGTGGTGGAGAAGGCCGTCTCAGGTTCGCACCCAGTTCATCAATCAAGACGCGGCCGGTCAGTAGAGCACCTCGTCCGCGCCGCGTCGACTCCGTGCGCGTGTTCCGTGCATGTGTGTGGTGTGTGTATGTTGTATGGGCGTTGTATGTACGCTGTGTGTGTGCTGTGTTGTATGTACGTCGTGCTGGTGTTGTGGGTACGCCATGTAGCTGTTGTGTGTATGCTTTGGGCGGGGTGGGGGTATGTTTTTTATTGATTATTTTGGCTTAAGGGCGCGCCGACTACACGGTCATTTGGCGCCCAGGGGTGTTGTATGCACGCCGTGTGGGTGTTGTGGGCACGCCGTGTGGATGGTGTGTGTATGTTGTATGGGCGTTGTATGTGCACCATTGTGGGTGTTGTAAGCTCACTGTGTGGATGGTGTGTGTATGTTGTGTTGGCGTTGTATGCACACCATTGTGCGTGTTGTAAGCTCACTGTGTGGATGGTGTGTGTATGTTGTGTGGGCGTTGTATGTGCACCATTGTGGGTGTTGTAAGCTCACTGTGTGGATGGTGTGTGTATGTTGTATGGGTGTTGTATGTGCACCATTGTGTGTGTTGTAAGCTCACTGTGTGGATGGTGTGTGTATGTTGTGTTGGCGTTGTATGCACACCATTGTGCGTGTTGTAAGCTCACTGTGTGGATGGTGTGTGTATGTTGTGTGGGCGTTGTATGTGCACAACATGGGTGTGGTGGATACGCCGTGTGGATGGTGTGCTAATATGGCTTGAGCTGAAAATTCCGCACCGGATTAGCACCCAACATTGGCAGTTTGGTGACAACCTGTTGGCGCTCCGAGGTGGTTGCGAGTGGCTGCTGTCTGTTTTGTACGGGGAGGGAGGAGTTGTCTCGCTCTGTGCTCCTCTGATTGGCGCAGTCGTGTGCTCACACAGCCCAGGACGGAGACAGGCACATCAGCGTGTCCAGGGGGCTCCACTGTGCTCCTCTATCCAGTGCTAAATCTTCAGAGACGCCCATCTGGGTCCAGCTGGCTCAGATATCCATATTTGTCAGTGAAATTATTGCTTGTTGAACCTAGGGAGGACAATTACTTTAGAACTTCTGCATCGATTCCAACATATGATGTAAAACAATATTTAATACACGAGATTGATGCCTCTTTGATTTCTGTCGATGATTTAGAAATGCCTTCCAAAACTGATGCCTTGCGTATGTTGGTAACCATTGTGAGCTAAGCCAGGTAGGATTTTGTTGAGGCATCTTTAAGTTGAGAAACATTTTGTTCTCATCTGTTTGGAATAACGAGACAATCCATTTTATGTTATCATTACTTGCAAGAACAAATCTTATGTTCAAGAGCGTTAAAAGCCCACTAAGCATAACTCCTTGTGCCTGAGCCAGCTCCACGTGCATCGAAATAGTGTTTCTGACGAGTATCGAACTCGAGACCGTTCACCCTGGATCTCCACCTTGTCTGTGACCCGACATGCGAACATGAGAACAGCTCAGATTTGTGTGCGCCTCACCACCGGCCCACCATTCATGTTTCCTCGCACCTGTGCCGGTCCGACCGTGCTGAGTCGTCTGCGTCGCCGACAGACCCCGCGAAGCAGATCAGCTTCGCGCTGCGTTGCGCTCTGACCTGTGACGCCAGCTGGGTGCAAGTAGCAAAGTATGTCCACCATATGAACTCAACGCGCACCTTCGCAGTCAAAGTCGACGCTCGTAATCTCCCAGACGGCGTGCACGCTACCAGGTGGGTCACGGATCAACAGGTGGGTCACGGGTCCACAGGTGGGTCAAGGATCCCGCAGGCTGAAGGGTGGTGTTTTGTAGATTGATCGGGTGTCCAAGGGTGGCTCAAGCGTCCACATGTGGGTCAGAGATCCGCGGGTGGAGCGGGGTTTACTGGTGGACTAGAGGTGTGCTGACTGGCCACGTGACGGTAGTCAGTCGCAGGTGCACGCTTTTCGCCAGCCGAGTGTGGGGTGAGTGAAGCAGCTGTGTGATCTGAGGGCGGTGGAAGTTGTGCCACCTCGCCGTCAGCGCGCCATTAACCCTCGTCTTTCCGGTCATTTTCTCACACCCCGTCCGGGGGGGGGTCTTTTACGCTCCCTCTAATATCCAAACTAAGCTTTGGACAAAGACGAAAAGTGATTTCATAGGATAGCGCTCGGCAAGTAGGGCCCGGAAGTACCCATAAGATTATCTTCCCTAAAAAGGCAACGTCACTAAGGGGGGGGGTTGTAAGGTCACGAGTGACGTCACGTTTTGGTTCTGAGGATTCATTTTGGGGAAGATTTAAAAACAAAAATTGTTTTGGAATTACTCAGAAACGGAAGGCGAAATCGACCATGACCCAAAAATATTGTTTATTTTTGAATTTTTTAAGTTTTAAGTTGTCAATTTTTAATTTATATTTTTTAATTCGTAGAGCGCAACGAAATAAATTATTTTATGTCAACTGAGCCTCATACAAGTGCTTACTTTAGCCATAATTTTTGTTTTTAGCACCAATGGGAAAATATGCAATACAAAATACATCATCAAAAACGAAAAATCACGAATTCCTCAGGTGTGTTTTGTTGCGTCCGTAAAGATAGGCAAACGCTGAATGTTTCATTTAAATAGGTTCATCCGTTAAAGCGTGGCGACTCGTTGAACCCTTTTGGAGGTGGTACCTCAGTCCCAATTGACTAACTCGGTGACCGTGGATGACCTGACCTGAACAAATTTCACACATGTCAAATGTGGGATGTAGGAAAGGCATGCCATATTGCGGCGCGCTGGGGCGCCGTTTTTCACTATCCGCGGAAAACCTTAGGGGGTGACATACCGAAACCCCCAGATACTGGGTGGGTTAAGTTCCAGTAACCAACTAGCCAACGGTAATTGTGCACGTGATGGGGAAAGGCTTCGAGATGGTCTTTACCTCTGACCTGTGACACGTGAGTGCTGTCCAGGCTTCAGGCCCAGGGATGTTGACTTCTGGCAGGATCTGTACCCGCCCTAGGACTTCAGGGCCCCTGCCCGCCCCTCTGTTCTCCTGACATGGACGCTGAGTCAACGTCGAGTGATTAGCATGTCTTTTACGCTTGGTTATCTGCCCTCTGTATAAACACGCGATATTTGTACCGATTCACAAGTCAAGTGACAGAAGAGAACCCGATGCTTTCAGACCAATTAACATCTTGAGCGTAATTGCCAAATTAGCTGATAACATTGTGGACATACAGCTCACTCGTTTCCTGACTGACAACTGGATCCGATCCCCGACCCAACACGCATACAAAGCTGACAGCGCCAGAATCCTGAGATTAAGTCGCTTCTAGTCGGTGTTATACGGTTGCAGCTCTGAATTTTCAATCATAAATTTTGTTTGGCGTTCGTTTATTGCACTCTCATCGGGTGCTCACCGCGAGTGTCTATTGCATGCCCGTCGAGTGTACAGCACGAGTGGCTATTGTTGTTGCCAATTCTGTCTGATAGTACCTGTGACACCCTGTCTGGCAGTGCGTGGGGCCATATTCTGCAGTATGCATAACCCTGTCCGACAGTATATGTGACCTTGTCCAGTAGTATCTGACCCTGTTGTCCTGTGACCCCGTCTGACAGTGTCTGTGACCCTGTCCGGCACCACCTGTGCCCCCATCTGACGGCACATGTGACCCCGTCTGTCAGTGCCTGTGACTGCCCAGCACTTGTGCCCCTGTCTGACGGCACCAGTGACCCTGTGACCCCGTCTGACAGTGCCTGTGACTGTCCGGCACCACCTGTGCCCCCATCTGACGGCACCTGTGACCCTGCCTGACAACACGTGTCACCCTGCCGGGCAGTATCCGGGCATTTGACGCGGCGGAGCCGGAGCGCGGCGCGCTGTTCGAGGTGCCGGTGACGGTGGTGGTGCCGACCCGGCTGGACGAGCGCGACGCAACGCTGGAGCGGTCGCTGTGTCTGCAGCCGGGCCATCTGGAGCGCATCTTCGTCAGCGTGCCCGACGGCGCCACGTCGGCAGGTGAGGCCGGCTCGGGCGCGCTGTCCGGGCTGGGCGGATGTGGAGCCGTGGTGGGACAGTGTCATGCTGTCCTGGCTGGGGCGGGTGTGGAGTCGTGGTAGGATAGTATCACGCTGTCCTGGCTGGGGCGGGTGTGGAGTCGTGGTGGGACAGTGTCATGCTGTCCTGGCTGTGGCGGGTGTGGAGTCGTGGTGGGATAGTATCACGCTCCCCGGGCTGGGGCGGGTGTGGAGTCGTGGTGGGACAGTGTCATGCTGTCCTGGCTGGGGCGGGTGTGGAGTCGTGGTGGGATAGTGCCACGCTCCCCGGGCTGGGGTGGGTGTGGAGTCGTGGTGGGATAGTATCACGCTGTCCGGGCTGGGGCGGGTGTGGAGTCGTGGTGGGATAGTGTCACGCTGTCCTGGCTGGGGCGGGTGTGGAGTCGTGGTGGGATAGTGCCACGCTCCCGGGCTGGGGTGGGTTGGAGTCGTGGTGGGATAGTATCACGCTCCCCGGGCTGGGGTGGGTGTGGAGTCGTGGTGGGGCAGTGTCATGCTGTCCTGGCTACGGCGGGTGTGGAGTCGTGGTGGGATAGTCTCACGCTCCCCGGGCTGGGGCGGGTGTGGAGTCGCGGTTGGATAGTATCACGCTGTCCTGGCTGGGGCGGGTGTGGAGTCGTGGTGGGATAGTATCAAGCTCCCCGGGCTGGGGCGGGTGTGGAGTCGTGGTGGGACGGTATCAGCTCCCCGGGCTGTGGCAGGTGTGGAGCCGTGGTGGGATAGTGTCACGCTCCCCGGGCTGGGGCGGGTGTGGAGTCGTGGTGGGATAGTATCACGCTGTCCTGGCTGGGGCGGGTGTGGAGTCGTGGTGGGATAGTATCACGCTGTCCGGGCTGGGGCGGGTGTGGAGTCGTGGTGGGATAGTGCCACCGCTGCCCGGGCTGGGGCGGGTGTGGAGTCGTGGTTGGATAGTATCACGCTCCCCGGGCTGGGGTAGGTGTGGAGTCGTGGTGGGGCAGTGTCATGCTGTCCTGGCTACGGCGGGTATGGAGTCGTGGTGGGATAGTCTCAAGCTCCCCGGGCTGGGGCGGGTGTGGAGTCGCGGTTGGATAGTATCACGCTCCCCGGGCTGGGGCGGGTGTGAGTCGTGGTGGGACGGTATCAGCTCCCGGGCTGGGGCAGGTGTGGAGCCGTGGTGGGATAGTGTCACGCTCCCCGGGCTGGGGCGGGTGTGGAGTCGTGGTGGGATAGTATCACGCTGTCCTGGCTGGGGCGGGTGTGGAGTCGTGGTGGGATAGTATCACGCTCCCCGGGCTGGGGCGGGTGTGGAGTCGTGGTGGGATAGTATCACGCTGTCCTGGCTGGGGCGGGTGTGGAGTCGTGGTGGGATAGTATTACGCTCCCCGGGCTGGGGCGGGTGTGGAGTCGTGGTGGGATAGTGCCCCGCTCCCCGGGCTGGGGCGGGTGTGGAGTCGTGGTGGGATAGTATCTCGCTCCCCGGGCTGGGGCAGGTGTGGAGTCGTGGTGGGATAGTATCACGCTGTCCTGGCTGGGGCGGGTGTGGAGTCGTGGTGGGATAGTATCACGCTGTCCTGGCTGGGGCGTGTATGGAGTCGTGGTGGGATAGTGTCACGCTCCCCGGGCTGGGGCGGGTGTGGAGTCGTGGTGGGATAGTATCTCGCTCCCCGGGCTGGGGCAGGTGTGGAGTCGTGGTGGGATAGTATCACGCTCCCCGGGCTGGGGCGGGTGTGGAGCCGTGGTTGGATAGTATCAAGCTCCCCGGGCTGGGGCGGGTGTGGAGTCGTGGTGGGATAGTGTCACGCTCCCCGGGCTGGGGCGGGTGTGGAGTCGTGGTGGGATAGTATCACGCTGTCCTGGCTACGGCGGGTGTGGAGTCGTGGTGGGATAGTATTACGCTCCCCGGGCTGGGGCGTGTATGGAGTCGTGGTGGGATAGTGCCCCGCTCCCCGGGCTGGGGCGGGTGTGGAGTCGTGGTTGGATAGTATCAAGCTCCCCGGGCTGGGGTAGGTGTGGAGTCGTGGTGGGGCAGTGTCATGCTGTCCTGGCTACGGCGGGTATGGAGTCGTGGTGGGATAGTCTCAATCTCCCCGGGCTGGGGCGGGTGTGGAGTCGCGGTTGGATAGTATCACGCTCCCCGGGCTGGGGTAGGTGTGGAGTCGTGGTGGGGCAGTGTCATGCTGTCCTGGCTACGGCGGGTATGGAGTCGTGGTGGGATAGTCTCAAGCTCCCCGGGCTGGGGCGGGTGTGGAGTCGCGGTTGGATAGTATCACGCTGTCCTGGCTGGGGCGGGTGTGGAGTCGTGGTGGGATAGTATCACGCTGTCCGGGCTGGGGCGGGGGTGGAGTCGTGGTGGGATAGTATCACGCTGCCCGGGCTGGGGCGGGGGTGGAGTCGTGGTGGGATAGTATCACGCTCCCCGGGCTGGGGCGGGTGTGGAGTCGTGGTGGGATAGTATCACGCTGTCCTGGCTGGGGCGGGGGTGGAGTCGTGGTGGGATAGTGTCACGCTCCCCGGGCTGGGGCGGGTGTGGAGTCGTGGTGGGATAGTATCACGCTGTCCTGGCTACGGCGGGTGTGGAGTCGTGGTGGGATAGTATTACGCTCCCCGGGCTGGGGCGTGTATGGAGTCGTGGTGGGATAGTGCCCCGCTCCCCGGGCTGGGGCGGGTGTGGAGTCGTGGTGGGATAGTATCACGCTGTCCTGGCTGGGGCGGGTGTGGAGCCGTGGTGGGATAGTGTCACGCTCCCCGGGCTGGGGCGGGTGTGGAGTCGTGGTGGGATAGTATCTCGCTCCCCGGGCTGGGGCGGGTGTGGAGCCGTGGTTGGATAGTATCAAGCTCCCCGGGCTGGGGCGGGTGTGGAGTCGTGGTGGGATAGTCTCAAGCTCCCCGGGCTGGGGCAGGTGTGGAGTCGTGGTGGGATAGTATCACGCTGTCCTGGCTGGGACGGGTGTGGAGCCGTGGTGGGATAGTGTCACGCTCCCCGGGCTGGGGCGGGTGTGGTGTCGTGGTGGGATAGTATCTCGCTCCCCGGGCTGGGGCAGGTGTGGAGTCGTGGTGGGATAGTATCACGCTGTCCTGGCTGGGGCGGGTGTGGAGTCGTGGTGGGATAGTATCACGCTGTCCTGGCTGGGGCGGGTGTGGAGCCGTGGTGGGATAGTGTCACGCTCCCCGGGCTGGGGCGGGTGTGGAGTCGTGGTGGGATAGTATCTCGCTCCCCGGGCTGGGGCAGGTGTGGAGTCGTGGTGGGATAGTATCACGCTGTCCTGGCTGGGGCGGGTATGGAGTCGTGGTGGGATAGTATCACGCTGTCCGGGCTGGGGCGTGTGTGGAGCCGTGGTTGGATAGTATCAAGCTCCCCGGGCTGGGGCGGGTGTGGAGTCGTGGTGGGATAGTCTCAAGCTCCCCGGGCTGGGGCAGGTGTGGAGTCGTGGTGGGATAGTATCACGCTCCCCGGGCTGGGGTGGGGGTGGAGTCGTGGTGGGATAGTATCACGCTCCCCGGGCTGGGGTGGGGGTGGGGTCGTGGTGGGATAGTATCACGCTCCCCGGGCTGGGGCGGGACACAGTCGCTGTTCACCACCAGACGGAGGTCAACACACCACCACCTCCAACACGTGGAAAGATTCATGTCACACCACCACGAAAGATTCATGTCGTTTCCCTCTCACTGTTTTGGTAGCTTCCTGGAGGGGGGGATGCCTCTCCCCGCCAGTATATGCCGAATCCTTGCACTGCATGCGACATGCCATCTCTGACGTGTGGAACACATGTGATTGACGTCCACCCACAGCCATCCTGCCATATTCGGTGCTCTGACCGTGGCAATCCTAGTTCCTCATCTATTCTGTGATGCCATTCTGTAGCTCCCGTGGGTGTAAGATTTGGCAAAACATGGGTGTGGCAATGGGAGCAATATGATAGCGTTACAGCATAGCAATGCTAAAACAGCCATTTCTCAGTTGAAGGTGATGTGGTGGCTGCCGCGCCTGACCGCTTTTCTCTGCTGGTGAACTTGATATGCACTCGGCGAGGTGACCTCGCCTACTTGACCTGATCTGACCCACGTCTGGCCACCAGCGGTGACTTTGCGGTCGCTGGCGCGCGAGAAGGACCACCGTTTCGTGATCCACGCCATCCAGGGCGTGCCGCACCAATCTATCAGGAGCACCGAGTACTACAAGATGGTGTCGCTGTCGCCCGGCTGTACTCACCACGAAGCCTTCCATGTAGAGGTGTGTGGGTGTGGGGTAAGGGAGGGGAGTGGAGTGGAGTGGAAATGAACAGAATGGAATGGAATAGAATGAATATAATATAATGGAATGGAATATAATATAAGGTAATATAATATAATATAATATAATATAATACAATACAATACAATATAATATAATAGAATAGAGTAGAAGTAGAGTGGAATGGAGTACAGTGGAATGGAATGGAATGGAATGGAGTGAATTGGAGTGAAATGGAGTAGAGTGGCAGAGCAGAGCAGGGCGAGGCCGGGGAGACTGAGAGATATAGCTGGAGATAGTGATGTGTTACCTAGACTAGACACGTCTGGAGTGACGTGAGTGACCCGGCCGTTGTCTCGGCAGATTGACCACGTTCTGGAAGTGGTGGTGTGTTACTTCCGTCTGGAGGTGGTGGTGTGTGACCTCCATCTGTAGGTGGTACTGTGTGACCTCCGTCTGGAGGTGGCGGTGTGTGACCTCCGTCTGTAGGTGGTGGTGTGTGACGTCCATCTGTAGGTGGTGGTGTGTGACCTCCATCTGTAGGTGGTGCTGTGTGACCTCCGTCTGTAGGTGGTACATGGGCGCCAAATGACCGAGTAGTCGGCGCGCCCTTAAGCCCAAATAATCAATCAATCTGTAGGTGGTACTGTGTGACTTCCGTATGTAGGTGGTACTGTGTGACCTCCGTCTGGAGGTGGTGGTGTGTGACCTCCGTCTGTAGGTGGTATTGTGTGACATCCGTCTGGAGGTGGTGGTGTGTGACCTCAGTCTGTAGGTGGTACTGTGTGACCTCCGTCTGGAGGTGGTGGTGTGTGACCTCCGTATGTAGGTGGTACTGTGTGACCTCCATATGTAGGTGGTACTGTGTGACCTCCGTCTGTAGGTGGTACTGTGTGACCTCCGTCTGTAGGTGGTACTGTGTGACCTCCGTCTGGAGGTGGTGGTGTGTGACCTCCGTCTGTAGGTGGTACTGTGTGACCTCCGTCTGTAGGTGGTGGTGTGTGACCTCCGTCTGCAGGTGGTGGTGTGTGACCTCCGTCTGGAGGTGGTGGTGTGTGACCTCTGTTTGCAGGTGGTGGTGTGTGACTTCCGTCTGGAGGTGGTGGTGTGTGACCTCCGTCTGTAGGTGGTTGTGTGTGACCTCCGTCTGCAGGTGGTGGTGTGTGACCTCCGTCTGGAGGTGGTGGTGTGTGACCTCCGTCTGTAGGTGGTGGTGTGTGACCTCCGTCTGCAGGTGGTACTGTGACTGACTCGGCCGCCGTCTCGGCAGGGCGGCCACGTGCTGGAGGTGGTGGTGTGCAAGTACTGGACCAGTCTGGGCACCGCCGACGTGCGGCTGACGGTGGCGCTGGACGGGCTGCGGCCGTGCTCCTCGCCGCTGGCCATGACCGCCTCCGAGGTGCTCCGGCTGGACGTGGTCGACGCGCTGCGGCAAACAGAGATGGCCGCGCCCACGGTCGTCCTCCGCGGGCAGGTCGTCAGTTACAGGTGAGGGGGCACGTCGTCAGGTGCAGGTGAGGGGGGCACGTCATCAGTAGCAGGGACGGGTACATGTCATCAGTAGCAGGTGAGGGGGACACGTCATCAGTAGCAGGTGAGGGGGCACGTCGTCAGGTGCAGGTGAGGGGACACGTCATCAGTAGCAGGTGAGGGGGACACGTCATCAGTAGCAGGTGAGGGGGACACGTCATCAGTAGCAGGTGAGAGGGATACGTCATCAGCTGCAGATGAGGACATATCAGTAGCAGGTGAGAGGGAATATCAGGTGCAGGTGAGAGGGACGTGTCATCAGTAGTAGGTAGGAGGGACATGTCATCAGGTACAGGTGGGAGGGACATGTCATCAGTAGCAGGTTAGAGGGATATGTCATCAGGTACGGGTGATGGTGACACGCCAAGAGTAATAGGTCATCAGGTGTTGGTGAGGGGTCAGGCCATCAGCTACAGGGCGCGACGAGATAACTGATGAGCTACTAGGTGATGGATATTTATGGCGGATGGCGTAGCATGACTGTTGATTGTCAACGTAATGCATACCCTGCGACCCACCCACGGGTTTGATGTTGGGAGCTGCATTGGTAATTCATTTGATGTTAGTAATAGCTTACCCGGCTGCTACCGTCAGGTTTCATTGAAGGTTACCACCATGTTCAGGAAGAGTATTGCAATTTTCGGTAAAACGTAGACTTACCACTAAGTCGCATAAGAAAGCACGGTGACGCACAATTGTGTTAAGTTGTCGGCTGATACTAGTCCTATCTTCTAGCTGAACACAGGAAGCACAGGAAGCTTCGTGTACAATTGCCACGTGTTTGATGGCGTGATACAATGTCCATGTGGATATGATTTTTTTTCGCATCCCCACCATTTACGCTCTGCTCCCACACGAGCAGTCTCCGTATCTGACGTTCGACACTGCTTCCCTCTGCATTCTTTTGCCGCATAGCGCGACCTCACACTACATGATAACTGTATCTGGCTGACGTCGCACCCTTGGAGCGGCAGCGTGCTGCCCGAATACGGGCGTCTCGTGCGTGTTTGTGCGCGCCGCTATGTGCAGGTCGGTGTTGCGAACGCTGCTGCGTCTGTGTGACCGTGACGGCGGCCGTTTGTGCGGTAGGCCGACGTCGGCCAAGGTGGCCGCGCTGACCGACGACCGGGACGTGCTGCCCGACGGACGCGTCGTCTATGGACTCACGCTCAACTACGTCATCAACGTGGCCAAGGCGGGAGACATCACACCCGATTTGTGAGTCGCCGACCGCGACGCGGCGCCCGTTCCAACCTTGTTCTTGCTCATGGCTTCCCCCTAATGCAATTGAGCTTGAGGTAGGCTTTCTCTTGCTGAAACGATGGTATCGAAGTGACTTGTTCCGAGGACTGCCAATATTGTTCTTTGTTTGATGCCAAGGGCAAACGAATGTGTTGTCGACACGGTCCAGCGCCAACTAATGGCTACCCTTGGCTAACCAGTTGCGGAATGCTTCAAATAGCGGCCATTGTGGCATAGATTTCGGCGTAATGCCGAAAGTAGTCAGCTGTCTTCAGCATCGGTTACATCATTGCATCAAGTTCTGTCACCTGTGAGCACGTGTTGTGACACGGCGGTCTGCTGCTCCCGTCGACAGCCAGTTCCTGAGCTCGACACTGTACGAGTCCGAGTTCGAGTCCCAGCTGTGGATGCTGTTTGACTGTAACAAGCAGCACATAGCCACCGGCGACGCCTATCCCTCAAAGGTGAGGGGTGTAACGACGGCGGCCCCGTTCCTCCGAGGTGTGGGGTACAACATAGGCGGCACTACCCCTCCGAGGTGAGGGATGTAGCACACAGCATAAAGCCACCGGTGACGCATATTCATCCAAAGTAAGGGTGTAACATCGGCTGCCCTGTCCCTCCAAAGTGAGGGGTGTAGCATCGACGGCCATATCCCTCCTAGGTGAGGAGTGTAGCAACGGCTGCCCTGTCCCTCCGAGGTGAGGGGTGTAACAAACAGCACATCGTCACCGGTGACGCATATCCCTCCCAGGTGAGAGGTGTAACATCAGCGACCTTGTCCCTCCGAGGTGAGGGTGTAGCAAACAGCACAAGGCCACCGGTGACGCATATCCTCCAAAGTAAGGGCGCGACAACGGCGGCCCTGTCCCTCCGAGGTGAGGAGTGTAACAACGGCGGCCCTATCCCTCCGAGGTGAGAGGTGACTCAGCAGTGACTCTGCCTATTCGTGGTAAGAAGTGGATAGTAGTGTCCCTAGTTCGGACCAGGCGATAAATGTGACCACAACGAGGGCTTGCTGTCTTGGCTGAATAACTTCGACGTGCTGGTGCATAATATACGATTTAAATGTATGGTCACCCTACTGCACAATCCGGGCGGATATTAAACCAGTAACTTAGACTACATATGTGGTGTTTTTCGTATTAGTGGTATTCTGTTTACGTTCTTTCGTGCGATGGTTTCACTTGTTCTTTTTGTGACGTCATGAATAATTGTGGCAATTAATGTGTGCCTCCTTGAAGCTCCAATCTGGATCATCATCTGGCAAAATTACAGCAAAGACGTGCTTTGCAAAATAAAGATACGATGGTGCTGCAGCCAAAGAACATTTCATCATTTTCACGTCCCCATTCCAATTATCCGAATTTGATTCCCTGGAACTGCCTTCCCACTCATATTCATTACGCCAATGAAGTCACACCAGGTTGATTGCAATTATCGGTAATATTACTCCTAAAATACACGACCATGTAAACTTGCTCAGGTACGCATTGCTACTGATCTGCATACATCTATGGAACGATGTCATTTTGGTAGCGCCCATGCTCGATGCGCCTTTTGAGAGGAGGATGTGGAGGGTGGGAGAAAGGGAATATAGGAGGGAGAAGTTGACAATGGATCAGGGGAGAGGAAAATAGCAAGGATATTCATGGTTGAATGGCAATAAGCTGTCAATTAAAGGTCAGAACTTGGATTGTTTCGCCCACATCAATTAACCGCAAATACGTGGAAATGATGGGTAAAAATTACTTTCCGCTGCATTCCCTCCACGCTTCTCACAAGTCGTCACCCCCCACAGCGAATCCACTCATCCTCCATCTGAAAATATGTACTGGCATCGGTATCTGAGCAGCCATGCCTCCATAAACTCGGTCGATCATCGCTGAATGTCTTGGTCACCGCGGCGCGACGGTGCTGCCACCTATGCGCCACCTTATGAACTGCCATCAATCAGCGGAATACAGCTGAGTGTTGTGGAAATGCGACTAGGGTGCAGACTTGTGCTCGACTCAAATTTTTTGGAATCGGCTCACATTTGACTCATAGATCTTGAGATCCGATTCAACTCATGATTCACAGCAGGTCAAAATTATTTGATTCGACTCAATTCAGACTCAGAGCTACAGAGATCCGATTCAACTCATGACTCAAACATAAATTTGAATCGATTCAGATCCGACTCAATGTTTATCAGATTCATAAGCCATATGATTTTGTGTGCACTGCTCACACACTATTTATATATATATATATATATATATATATATATATATATATATATATATATATATATATATATATATATATATATATATATATATATATCATATAATATATATATATATATATAATATAATATATATATTTATATATATATATATATATATATATATATATAATGTGAGGTGAAAACAAAGTTATAGCAAAAATAATTGATTTGACAGACAGTTTGATGTCGACTCATCTTCATCTGTCTAATTAAAGAAGGGAATCAGTATTTATTCACACTAACGAAGATGCTCCAACATCGAAACATCTGTTGGATATATTATTTTTGCTATAACTTTGTTTTCACCTCACATTATTTATAATTCGTCATGCACTGTAACGGTTGATATATAGGATAAATAAACAGATAAATGAACGTGCATGTGCATAAGGAAATTGACTCAAACAGATTAACGAAATGAATGGTTGTCAATGCATATGCAAAGCAATGAGTGCATAATACCTCAATCCACATCAGCATGATGCACACACAACCTGAATCACATACCTGACACACATCACCTAACTGCAACATGGCACCCAGGTTCTGCACTGCAATAGGTATCTGCACAGAATATGATTGCGTTTGTCTATTGCCCCCACGAAGTTTGTTTGGTAGCAGGCTTGAAGGTTTCCCTTCACCATTGGTTTACACCCAATTTTACCGACTTTTTCTACGCTATCTTGCATATTTTATGGCAATATAGGGTACTTTGACATATTCTAATTGAAAGACCTATTCTTTAGCTTCATCAAAGGGTATCCTAAATGACCCAGTAATAATCGTCCTGCCCAACAATGTGCCATTACCGGCAGGCTCACCATCAAATGCCTTCAAAATAAAGGGCTTGTTCCTGATATTGGTAGGCTCCCTCTACCATCCATTTTACATGTTCAAGTTGTCACCCTCGTTCAAGAGCGGAAGAAAGGACAGTCAAGCTAAGCTAAGTGCTCCATAGCTTCTTCTCCCCATTGGTGAGTTCCAGTTGAGTTGCAAGTTTCAGGAGGGCATTCCTAGATCACAATGGTGTTGTACATAAATGTTCAATTATGCATGTATCATCAACAATCCATGCAAGACTCACCAAGGAAGAAAGCATCATGCCCTGGGTCTAGCTGGTCTGGACAAACTGTTTTCAACAACTGCTGTATGTTAATGTAGGTAGGTAGGTAAATGTTTGGAAAAATAGGCTGATCCTAGATTTTGGGGATCCTGAACATTATCCTTTCCAGAAAATTATTTGTTGTTTTTTCATCTGGAAGTTGAAGTTCCTAAGTTATTAACTTTTGACAACGAACTGCTGTGATCAAGGAAAAGTGCTCAAAATTCACTGAAATGGGTGCAAGTTGAGTTACCATGCATAAGGTTTGAATAAAAATATTCTCCATACTGGATGACTACAAAATATTCCTCTCCAAACGCCGGATTACAATGCACAAATCCGACCTTGTCTATGCATGAGAATAAAATGTGTCAGAACAAATACTCACTGGAGAGAATGGGAAAAGATTATAACTCACCTGGTGAGCGGAATACAAATATATTTGCTAGGAAGCAAATTAAAGTGACCATTGCGTATGATTTGAGAAAAGTTCTGCAACCAAATTTCTACCATATTTTTTTTTTACTTCGAATGACGTCATGCGGGCTTGAAGGAACATTTTGATCTACCTTCTTGTAAGGGTAACTTGGGTTTGTTATTTGTCGCACAAACCGACGCAAATTATTCAGTGCAAATGCCTGTTCCAAAAAAAGTGCATGGTCGTTTCAGTTCCCTATTATTTTTCACAATCACATCCCATTTCTGTGTTGTGTTTCTGGCACTAGAATTGACTGATGCATGATACTGATTGTGAATACCAAGCTTAGCATTAATACTTTTTTTTGTAGTTATTGTTATCCGTTTTTGGTAAATAACTTAAGTACACCTCATTCCTTACTCACTGGCAGCTGATACGTTGACAATTGTAATGTTAAGCATTAATAATTATACTGTGTTTTTACTCCCTACCTTGTGTCATGGCATACTATTTACAAAGATACATGCTTTATATCATTTGTTCATAGCTTGCATTTGAGTCGCAAGACTCAAATGACTCATTGTGATTCAAATGATTGACTCGTGATTCAACTCATTTAAAAAAGAAAGAAAGATGTGATTCAACGCGCGACTCAAGATATGTTTTTGGGAAAAGAATCGATTCAACTCACAACTCATCCAAAAACGATTGATTCATGAGTCGATTCTCGATTCAACTTGAGTCGAGCACAAGTCTGCTAGGGTGATGGTATATATCTGCAACACCAATGTGCAGACATCAGATAAGCGTTTAGGAAGAAACGCCATCCTCGATGGAAGTGTTGGTGAAAAAGTGAAACCTTGATGACCTTAACACGCGCCCTGGAGGGCCTCTGAGAATTACGCGTACTGGAGGGGGCGGATTCCGCCCCCCTAAGATCTCGGCTCCTAGTAAAGCTGGAGGAACGAAATTCGCAGGGTGGATGGGCACGGTAGTGAACTCTATTGTGTGCAATTTTCGTGACCTTAGGTCAATATCTTCAAGGTCAAATGAGGTCAGATTGGCAAAATTTTCCGGTTTTGCGTGGCTTGGCTTGTCATCGTTATGGATCGCTGTGATTGTGTTTAAATGCTCAAAAATGGGCATCAATGATGTTTTGGACATTACTAATGATGCAATGCAGATGATAGACCCAACATTTGACCTCAGGTCACCTACATAGCACCACTTTATCAGGTCAGTTACCTGTTCCAGTTACCGGAACCGGCCGCCCGCCCGACTGCTCCGTCGGGCAGCTCGGAGCAATCGGCTTCGTGAAGAAGGGAGTGAAGTACATGAATAAAGTATGGAAACGCAATGATAAACAGCACAAATGACAACCAGTAGTGCATTTATGGCAACATTCCAGTTGATCAAGTTTGGTTCCATTAACCTGTCATGAACTTGACCTTAGTGACCTAACATGACCTTGAAACTATACAGCATATCAATATGCATCAAACAAGTCCCTAGTGTTGCCTAGAATACTTCCCTTTGTCAGTATACTGGGAGCGCATCTGCACCGATTTTTGTGGTCTGACGCTATAACATTTTTTTACTTTAGCGGCCCCTAACTTGACAAATTTTCGGACGATTTCCATTGTTCTTGCTTTAAACGACGCGCCGTTCATTTTTAAGCAGGTACACCGAAAATCGCGTATATCGACCGGTAAAATCTGCAGTTATTTGCGAAAAACTGGAGGGGTGGGCGGATTTCGCCCCCCCCCTCCAGTGCGCGTGTTAAGGCAGGTAGGTGGGTGGGAAAATACAATTTGATTTTTTAGACAAAATGGCATATATGAACTCGGCATGAAAACAATACATCGAATGATGCCTAGAAATAGAAGATGTGAAACGAAATGCAAATAGGGGTCACCTTAATCCCCCCATACCACGGTCCCTATGGTTTAACAATTTATGCTCCTCTCTGAAACACAACTTGCTATTTTCTCACCTGAGCTCGTGTGATGCACAGAGTGATTGCGCAGACACCAACACTACCTTTCTACCAACATCAATGCTTCGTTGTTAGCACGCGGCAGGGTTTGACTCTGCCTTCATTTCAGTACTCGGTGCGAGTGGAGAAGGGCGAGTTCACCCTGCTTCTGCGAGTCCGCCACGAAAAGCGAGAGCTGCTGGAGAAGCTGACTGATCTCTCACTGCAAGTCACATTCAAGTTGGCTAGCGAGCTGAAGGTGAGATGCCCCCTCCCCCTGCCTGGCCTGCAGCTGCTGTCAGCTGACGAGTGTGGAATGTCGCGGTGGTGTGCTCGCCGGGCACGGTCGGCCACCCACCACGTGGCCTGTGTCGAGTTGGTGGGACGGGTTCACCTGGCATTGTCGTGGCTACGTGTCCTGACGCTGTGTCCTGCTGTGTACTGACGCTGTGTGCTGCTGTGTACTGGCGCTGTGTGCTGGCGCTGTGTACTGACGATGTGTACTGACGCTGTGTGCTGCTGTGTACTGACGCTGTGTGCTGCTGTGTACTGACGCTGTGTACTGCTGTGTACTGACGCTGTGTACTGCTGTGTACTGACGCTGTGTACTGCTGTGTGCTGGCGCTGTGTGCTGACGCTGTGTACTGACGCTGTGTACTGCTGTGTGCTGACGCTGTGTACTGACGCTATGTACTGCTGTGTACTGACGCTGTGTGCTGACGCTGTGTACTGCTGTGTACTGACGCTGTGTGCTGGCGATGTGTGCTGGCGCTGTGTCCTGACGCTGTGTACTGACGCTGTGTACTGCTGTGTACTGACGCTGTGTACTGATGCTGTGTCCTGACGCTGTGTACTGACGCTGTGTACTGACGCTGTGTGCTGGCGCTGTGTGCTGACGCTGTGTACTGCTGTGTACTGACGCTGTGTACTGATGCTGTGTCCTGACGCTGTGTACTGCTGTGTACTGCTGTGTACTAACGCTGTGTACTGACGCTGTGTGCTGACGCTGTGTTCTGACTCTGTGTACTGACGCTGTGTACTGACTCTGTGTACTGACGCTGTGTACTGACGCTGTGTACTGACGCTGTGTACTGACGCTATGTACTGACGCTGTGTACTGACGCTGTGTACTGACGCTGTGTACTGGCGCTGTGTACTGGCGCTGTGTACTGACGCTGTGTGCTGATCCTATGTGCTGCTGCTCTGTATTGACGGTCTGCATTGCTCCTGTGTACTGACACTGTGTGCTGCTGCCGTGCACTGACGCTGTTGCACTTCCCGCCCAGCTGGACGTCTTCTATCGGTACAATGACTCGCTGACGGGCAGCCGGCGGGCGGGCGTGGCGCAGGTGGTGCCCGGCGTGCGCCTGCCGCTCTACGTGGCGCCATTGGCGCTCAGCCCAACAGGTGAGGTGTGGTGCTGTCCCCTCTACTAGGTTAGGTGTGAGCTCCAACAGGTGAAGTGTGGTGCTGTCCCTCTACTAGGCTAGGTGTGAGCTCCAACAGGTGAAGTGTGGTGCTGTCCCCTACTAGGTTAGGTGTGAGCTCCAACAGGTGAGGCGTGGTGCTGTCCCCTCTACTAGGTTAGGTGTGAGCTCCAACAGGTGAGGTGTGGTGCTGTCCCCTCTACTAGGTTAGGGTGTGAGCTCCAACAGGTGAGGTGTGGTGCTGTCCCCTCTACTAGGTTAGGTGTGAGCTCCAACAGGTGAGGTGTGGTGCTGTCCCATCTACTAGGTTAGGTGTGAGCTCCAACAGGTGAGGCGTGGTGCTGTCCCCTCTACTAGGTTAGGTGTGAGCTCCAACAGGTGAGGTGTGGTGCTGTCCCCTCTACTAGGTTAGGTGTGAGCTCCAACAGGTGAGGCGTGGTGCTGTCCCCTCTACTAGGTTAGGTGTGAGCTCCAACAGGTGAGGTGTGGTGCTGTCCCCTCTACTAGGTTAGGTGTGAGCTCCAACAGGTGAGGTGTGGTGCTGTCCCTCTACTAGGTTAGGTGTGAGCTCCAACAGGTGAAGTGTGGAGCTGTCCCATCTACTAGGTTAGGGTGTGAGCTCCAACAGGTGAGGCGTGGTGCTGTCCCCTCTACTAGGTTAGGTGTGAGCTCCAACAGGTGAGGTGTGGTGCTGTCCCATCTACTAGGTTAGGTGCGAGCTCCAACAGGTGAGGTGTGGTGCTGTCCCATCTACTAGGTTAGGTGTGAGCTCCAACAGGTGAGGTGTGGGGCTGTCCCCTCTACTAGGTTAGGTGTGAGCTCCAACAGGTGAGGTGTGGGGCTGTCAGACCCAGCAGGTGAGGTGTGGAGCTGTCCCATCTACTAGGTTAGGTGGAGCTCCAACAGGTGAGGTGTGGTGCTGTCAGACCCAGCAGGTGAGGCGTGGTCCTGTCCCCTCTACTAGGTTAGATGTGAGCTCCAACAGGTGAGGTGTGGAGCTGTCCCATCTACTAGGTTAGGTGTGAGCTCCAACAGGTGCGGCGTGGTGCTGTCCCCTCTACTAGGTTAGGTGTGAGCTCCAACAGGTGAGGTGTGGGGCTGTCCCATCTACTAGGTTAGGTGTGAGCTCCAACAGGTGAGGTGTGGGGCTGTCAGACCCAGCAGGTGAGGTGTGGAGCTGTCCCCTCTACTAGGTTAGGTGTGAGCTCCAACAGGTGAAGTGTGGAGCTGTCCCATCTACTAGGTTAGGTGTGAGCTCCAACAGGTGAGGTGTGGAGCTGTCCCCTCTACTAGGTTAGGTGTGAGCTCCACAGATGAGGTGTGGAGCTGTCCCCTCTACTAGGTTAAGTGAGTCCAAGATTAGGTGTGGAGCTGTCCCCTCTACTAGGTTAGGTGTGAGCTCCACAGATGAGGTGGAGCTGTCCCCTACTAGGTTTGGTGTGAGCTCCACAGATGAGGTGTGGAGTTGTCCCCTACTAGGTGGAATGTGGTCAGCGACGATCTCCAACCGGTGAGTTGTGATGTTCCTCCAACCGGTTAGGTGTGAAGTTGCAGCCCCAACAGTTAGCGACTTGGGGTGCAGCAACAGAGCGGAGCATATGAGGGACCGGCAACACCCCTCTGGGAGCGATACGATGTCCGAGGCCATCACGGTATCCACACCGGTCAGGTGCCGGTCCAGACGGCAGCATGCTACTGAACCATCTGGAACTCATCGGCTGTGCCGGCACGCAACCGAATATATCCGGCCAGTGTGGAGCGGTGGCTCAATGGTGGGTGTGGCTGGTCGAAGTCATGCGGTCCGCTGGATCCACCAGACCAATCAGACCTTAGTGATGCCATCAGTCAGAACTATCAGGTTCCCGGAATGAGTTGAAATAAACTCCGTATTGCGTATTGGCGAGAGTGGGGGCAGATTGTGCATATGCCTTCCTGATGGCGATCAATTGCGCTGCGCTGGCTGGCGTGAGTTTCCTCGCACCGAACATTCACTGCACTCCTGGCGAAGCCGCGTATTTGGGCGCCATACGGCCATGGTAGCCGACGCGCCTAAAGCCCAACCAAGACGAAACGAAATCCAGGACGTGACGCAATCCTAATGTATCGCTGAGTCGCGTTGTGCGCCCAAAATATCCCTGTCTACCGGTGTATCCGCTCGTCTCTGTAGCGCTCGTTGGCGGAGGTTGCTCGTAAAGGTGGGATAAATCATTATCGAAATAGCGCGCACTATAACACCTTCTGAATCGAATAGATATCCTTACCAAAGAAGCATCGATATCGTGTTTTTGCGTGTGTTATGGAGCCTCCCATGCCTCATTTCTAACGGTATCATGTGTAGAAGCATCATGCTTACGCTCACC